>VWYK01000045.1:0-50086 GCA_013399775.1 Semnornis frantzii | reverse complement strand
ACTGGATGCAGTACTCTGAGTGGTGTTTTATGAGAGCACAGGGGGAAAAAATCACCTCCCTCATCCTACTGCTTACACTTCTTCTGATGCAGACACTGCTGCCTTCTGGGCTGCCAGCAACCATTGCTGGTTCATGTTGATTTTTTTTCATTAACCAATACCCTCAAGGCCTTCTCCTCAAGACTGCTCTTGAGCCACTCCACATACAACCTGTGTTTGTGCTTGGGACTGCCCCAACTCAGATGTAGGATCTTGCACTAGGTCTTGCTGAACTTCGTGAGGTTGGCTTGGGCTCACCTTTCCAGCCTATCCAAGTCCCTCTGAATGGATCCCTTCCCTCCAGTGTGTCAACCAGCCCACACAGCTTGGTGTCACAGCTACCTGCTGAAAGTGCACTCAGTGCCACGGCCCATGTCTCTGACAAAGATGTTAAACAGCACTAGTCCCAGTACTGACCCCTGAGGGACACCACTTGTCACTCATCTCCGTTTAGACACTGAGTCATTCACTGCATCTCTGTGAGGCCAGCCAGCCAGTTCCTTTTTCAGCAAGTGGTGCACCCTTCAATTCCAGGGGTCAAGAGTTGTCTTGCAGCTCATAGGAAATAAAGAACAGCTTAGATCCTGCATGCACTGATCTGACATCAGATCTTACTCCCCTATGGACCCTAAAGTCCATACTAATCCCAAATCATGAGCCTCAGTTGGGTGCCTTAAGTGAGGCGGCTCAACTTCTTTTTCTCCCTCTGGTCCATATCCCTGGTCCCTAGATTACCACTGTTCTAAGAAGCCAGATCCAAGTAGTAAAGATCCACAATTATGGCATTACAAGGGGAAGATGCTCTCTTGGCACAGGAGTCTGGCACAGACTGTATATGCACAGAGGACTCTGGGTTCTCTCACTGTGTGAGACCTTGACAACAGGACCACATGGAAAATTAACTACTTTGTTATTTCTTTAGTACCAGTATTTCTCCCACACCAGGTATTGAAGGTCTTTGTCAACACAATAAACAACAAAAATTTAAAAGACTAAAACAAACATAGCACTGAATTTGAGCCAGCATATTTGCAGTCACCAGAGTATGCTCAAGAGGATCTTGAACATTAGGCAGATCTTGGTAGTAGATGACTGTCTCTTTTGTCCATCTGGGTTTGAAAATAAACATTCTTTGTCTCAAATCTGGTGTGCAGCCACTGGTTATGTGTGATCCGAGACAGTAACACATTCCTCTCTTGAACTTGAGGCAAGCTGAGGTAATAAGTCATCTCATTCCTGAAATTAGAGGGATTTCTCCTGCAGCAACTTCAGGGCAAATGCTAATGAAAACATGATTGGAAGGGTCTGTGTCAGGCTGCGGATGTCGTGACCCTCCAGTCAGCAAGTAAACTGTCAGACAAGAAGCACCAGTCTAAGGACACAGTAAACTTGCCTAAATATTTAAAGAGGAGACTTGAAGAAAGAAGCAGCCCAAAGCAGATCTGAGAGGACACATGCATGTCTTGTTATGAGTTGCCACTGGCACACAGATAACCGTGCAGATGTTCTCTCAGTCACCTACACCAGTATGCATGCAGCACAAGAAAGCCCGAGCTTCATCCAGCCTGTGTGGACACACTGTTAAGGTCAGAGCAAAGCAACCTCCATCTTCACATCATTATCAGGTCTGCAAAATACTGCAAGAAGCTGCTACTCAGAGAACCTATGCTTGGACTTTCCTGTGCTCCAGCAGCTGGACATACCACCAGGCACCAGGCTCGGTGAAGTCCAAAGCTGTCTGGATACAAAGCCATATTCTCCAGTGCCTCCAAAAGACATCAGAAGATTGGATTAGATGTGGTGGTGTATCCCAAACACTATGTTTTTCAGTTCAGAGACAAAAGCAAATAAATAACTAAATATCAGAAAAACTAAGATTAAAGGAGCATGCTTTCCTCTGGCCACTGCTGTCTGCAACACCTCCCCTTCACACACCACGATACCCTCCCGTCCCTGGTCACAAAGCTTTGGAAACATTCTCTGAGAGGAGCCCTGGGCAGCCTGTCAGGATGTCTGCTGGTCCCTCAGGGCTGGGAGGCACACTGCAGCATTTGGAGAGCTTGCCAAGAAAGAAGGTGGCTGGTAGGGAGCTTCATGGCCATGACAGAAATGCACTATGCCTGCAGTGCTTCCAGTGCTGGGTAGCTGGGGAGGTCAGGGCTGCAGCAGGTTGCCTGGCAGCTCAGCCAGTTTTGGAACACTCTTCATTTCAGTCAGAGCACACAGAGCTACGGAGTCATTTGCAACAATTACCAGGCCCAGCTCCTGGGACAGAGGAAGCTCCCTGCCAGCCAGAGCAGCGCGTCTCTCTTCAACCTCCACTGCAGACTGTGCCTCAGGCTGGCAGCTTTGGGATTTAGAGCCAAAATCTGCTTTTTGGCTCTGGAGGAAAAACAAAAATATCCCAGACATTCCACTGGATCACTGAGCAAATACTGTGAACTGCATTCAAGCAATGTTTGCGTAAGTAAGACCCAACAAACTAACTCTGCTAAGGAAAAAGGCTGCCATTTCCCTCCAGTTGTCACTCTTTCCTCAGCCACACTGCCTGCTGTCCAGCCCAAGCCTTCACAGCACAAAGACAAGGGTCTTTGTGGGAACCACAGGGCTCCTCAGCACACAGAGATACCCAGTGAAGGCAGTAACCTGGCTTACAGAAATACGTGAAGAACTGCTTTATTTAGGAGACCAAATTCAGAGCGAGAGCTGACTGAGCTGGGCAGTCAAAGAACAGCTCCATAAAGAGTTGGAGGCATCAGCACCTCACCTCTTCAGCAGTTAAGTCCACAACCAGTATCTCATTTCCTCAGTGGGAACAAAGCAGAACCTAAGTCTTAAAACAATGCTACAATTCCCTCTGGAAAACAAAAGCAATAAACAAGCAGAGTCTGAAATGCATTCAGCTCTCTACATCTTCAGCACTCCTTTGGAGAAATAACCTCTGAGCAGCAGCTCCTCCTTTCCCCTCTATCCACCCATCCAGCTGTCCCCACAGCCATACTCACAGCAGCCGCTCACAGGTGCCTTTATCTTCCCATGTGCTCCTCAGCTGTGACCCTGCAGCAGACCCTGCCTTAGCTCCACCCCAGGAAGAGTTCGCCATAGAAGTGAGGTGTAAAGTGATAGAGCAGGACAGTCACCTTGGACTTAAGCCAATCCTCCAGCTACACCTCTTTCAAGAACATAAGAGCTCTCTTGTAATTTCTCTTCCACGTTTCACAGCCTTTGTGCTTGCAGGTAGCTGTAGGGTGATAGAAAGAACTGGGCCACTGTGCAAATGCTACTGCTTGGAAAACACTCAGACACAGTAGAAAGAAAAATGTATTATCAGTGTCACTGCTGCTTCTGAGGTAGCCTGGGAGAGCCCTTTAACAGCCCTTTAGTAGAAGAGTAGATGTGTTACTATGGCCCAGGGTGGGTGTCCCAACATCTACACCCACATCTGCCAGGGGCAGCATCTCAGGCATGAGACTCTTCTGATGGAGGGCAGAGCTCATCCATAAAGGGCCTCTCATTCCTCAGACACTGAGCAGGACAGACTCTGGGGACTGCAGACAATGGATGTGAAGTGCAGGGCACATCTCTGAGATACTGTTCCAGCTTGGAGTGAGACATCCAAGAGCACACGGGCACCCCCAAGTTCCTCTTCCTAGCCAAATAAAACCCTAGTCCTTCCAGAGCAGCTCTGCTAGGCCTCCAGCTGATGGTGCTTGAGTAGGGGAGCAGAGGCCAGAAACCTCGGCAGAGTGCCCACAGGAGCAGAGCTCTCCTCAACTTCCATTACATCAGGTTGCTGCTCAACACAGCTCTTTATAAACTACCCAGGGTATAAAATTACTGTCCTCAGTTAGACATAGGTAGGATCATCTAACTCATACCCAAGAACCAGGAGTCTCTGCCTAACTGTCAAGATGGCTAGCTGAGCCCAAAAAGAATCTCAGCAAGAGCCAACTCTGCTCCCTGCAGCCTCCTGTTAGCAGCACAAGGACAGCCTCCTGTACTTCATTTTCCACAGGGCAAGAAGCTCGTTTTGTGGTTTGGCTTGCAGGGATGAGTCTGAAATGAAATCAAGTGGAACTGGTAAACTGCAGCGAGCTTGCAGTCGGAGATACTTGGGTCCTGGAGTGGCTGGAAGATTTATGCTGCACTATTTAGAACTCAAGAAATTAATTTAATTCTAGCAGCAATTTTAAAGTGTTGTATTGTGAGATGACTGAAGGAAGAAATATATCGATTGCATCCTTGGCAGGGCTGCTTGTGACACTACTCTAACGAGATGATGATTGCTTTTATTCTCAAATATTTTCTTTATATAGCTATTTAGATGACTTTCCTCCTTTGTCTCCTTTCATTGCCTCACATAACTTCCTTTCTCTGTGCCCGGTTACCACTGGGCTGAAATTAATTCTTGGCTAAGCCAATTCACTTCCCATTGTCCTTCAGAAGGCTTCCTTCAGAAGCCTTCCTAGGGTGAAGAGAAATGTGGAAATGAGAAGAAAACCAACTCACCCAGCAGGCACTAACTGCAGTTACTTGAAGTTTCCCTCACACAGAGTCCTTCCAAAATTTCTGCTCTGCCACCTCAAAGAGTGGCCTGTTTGTACAGTCTTGCTCCCCCAATACAGACATCTACTCTAATCTTTATGTTTGAGTTACACCCAAGTGTTTTTTCCTGCACATCCAGTGTTTACACGAGGTTGAGACTGAGCATGGAAATCTGATTAGACGACTCACCATGTTTCAGGAAGGTTTTTGGTTCTGTACTCCTCACAGCTGCTGTCTCATAGCAGAGGGGGCAGCAGGCAGTTTGCTTTTACTTCGTTCCACTTCCTTTCCAACCCACAGAAAGCTCACTTTGGCACCAGTCCTACAAAAACTCCTGCAGTTGTACTTAAGGGAGCATGCAAAGACAGAGTATTGGAATGCTCTGTGACTTGGGCCAGCATTCCACTGAGGCACATGCAGTTTACATATGCTCCAAGACTTGGGGCTCCCAGAAAGCCATGCAGAGCACAGGCTTTTCAGGGTCTTTAATGGTTAAGTGATCTGTCCTCAAGGCTCCTTCTTTGAGCACCCCCCAGGAGAGCCTTGTATTTCTCCTTTGGTTCCTCAGCCTGTCACTAAGTCATTAAGTCACTAAGACATTTGGTTCTGGAGAACACACTTCTCCATCACGCTTACTTTCTGACAGAACTTGACAACACCTGAAATTAAGAGCAGAAGGGAAGGGAGCCATGTTCATGTACCACTGAAGATGACCACAAATCGAGTTTGTATTTCAAGGGAAATATCAGGCCTACACTGCAGAAAGAACCGAAGAAAAACAATAACTAAATCATTCCAGCTCTTTCTACCCATGAGTGCTGTAAAAAAAACAAAACAAAACAAAAAACAAACAAACAACAACCCACCACCGAAAAACAAACAAACAAACAAAACCCCAAAAAACCACCTACAGACATGAGAGACTCCCAGGAAGGGCAGCACTTAGCCCTGCTGGCCTCCACACACCACTGACTGAACAGCATTCCTTGAAGAAATCAGTGGAACTTAGACTCATCACACCTCATATAAATGAGGGACCTAAACCCACAGCTGCAAAGTCTCCTATTAAGGTATTTGGTCATTAGTCTCCTTCATGTATCACTAGGTGAAATGAGTTCCAGGACTCAGAAAAACCCTCCTATATTTTTCCATCTCTCACACCTTTTAGTATCTCCACTGTCCTGCATGACATCCTGGCCATCAGACTGGCAAAACATGGACTTGAGGGGTGGACCACTTGCTGGATAAGGAATTGGCTGGATGGTTGTACTTTCAGAGCTGCTGTCAGTGGCTCAATGTCTAAATGGAGACTGATGACAAGTGGCATCTCTCAGGAGCTGATACTGGGACCAGTGCTATTTAAAAACTTTGCCAGTGATATGGGCACTTTAACAAATCTGCAGATGACACCAAGCTATGTGGTCTGGTTGACACGCTGGAGGGAAGGGATCCATCCAGAGGGACTTGGACAGAGTGGAGAGGTGAGCCCAAGCTAACCTCATTAAGTTCAACAAGGTCCTGCACCTGGGTTGGGGCAATCCCAGCATGGTAGTATGAGGGATCCTAGGTCCCCCTTAAACTGGGACACCCAAGCACAAATACAGGCTGTGTGCAAAGTGGATTGAGAGCAGTCTTAAGGATGACTTGAGAAGGACCAACCAGTGCAGAAACATATGAAAGTGATCCTTAGCCCCTCTAAGCGTCTGGTAGCTGGGTACTCAGGCAGGCCTCCAGAGAGGTTTTTCTCCTGGAAGTTTCCCCAGGCAGTGAGAGGTCTTCTGCATAGAAAGCCTCCCTCTTTTCTGGTCAATTTAAGCATGGCATCACCTACATGCCTCTCAAAAGGCCCAGCACTGCCTCCCATCTGTTCTCTTGGCACCTATTTCAGCTCTGAGGTGATGAGTCTACATAGCAGCCAGACGGCACAGCCCTCAACCACCTGCAGCAAATACCAAGACATGGAGAAGGCTATGGTGCTAATTTCAGCCAAGTTGAAAGGCAACACTGAGCCTTGGTTTGGAGAGCCTGGAAGGCAGTACTCCAAAGTGGGGTACCCTCTGGAGGACAGAAGGGGAGTGGGGCAAAGGTCCTGTTCCCTGGGGACAGCTCTACTCATCACCGCTGCAGTTTGGATCATTAATTACAGCAGCCTAATCCCAGTGCAACTCAGAAGATTGTATATTGGACCCATCACTCTTCACACCACTGATTTCTAGGAGCTCCCTTCATACCCACAGTTCATCTCTCTGCTATTGACTTTTATGAAGGGTAGAAAAGTTATTCCCATCATTTCACTGGTCCTGAAGTAGACTTTGCAAAGACAGAATACATAGTGTACAGCCCTGCTGTTGATCTGTATGGAGATGGACAAACTGGTGTGAATTTTATGGATCAAAGGAAAAAAAACCCAAAACTACTCATGATGAGAATCAACCCATTGCTGTTTTCCTTGACACTTACTGCCTTCGTGCAGCAATAAATGCCTGCAGTTAAAAATATAACAATCAATAACTTCATAAAAAGGGCCAAATCTTGTAGTTCTCAAACAAAAGTGTCATACAGGTTTAAAAAATGGCTCCAATTCATATCCGTGGAGGATTCCTGCATTGGTATGAATAGTAAGAAAGAAAGAATATAAAGATACAGTAGCAAAACTCAAGGGAGGGATCAATACTGATTCAGAGCAACTCCTGAACCTGCAGAGCACCACATTCATCTACTCTCAGCAGCCTATGCTGCTTTAGGAAAAGTTAAAGAAATACAACAGCATCTCCACTCATCCCTGTTTTCTGACTGCAATATATATCCAGTAAAAACTCAGAAGCCTGATGATTGTTTTCTATGCAATTACTCATTTTCCATTATCAAGGTGCTTCTCAGCTTCGTGATGAGTAAATACTTGGTCTTAGCCATTTATCATCCCCCTACACCTAACATTTTCCACATAGTCATTGCAATTATTTAATAAGCAGATCTTACTGAGAGCTTACCAGTTCTTGATCATACCAAACTAAGAGGCTTAATACTTTCATAGGTATTAAGAGTGTTTAATACTTTCTTCTTCACTTTCCAGTCTCAGACAGAAAGGCAAGACTGGGGTCTGACTGACAAAGCAATGGCCGAGACTGGAATAAACTGCCCACAGGGGAAGGCTTCTCTTCCCCAAGCAGCAGGAACCAAATATTTCCAGGCATTTCAAGAAAGCCCAGGGGTTTAGAGTGCTCTCTCCCTCCACTTTCAGATACTGACAGAGAGATTTTCCAAAGAGCACAGACAGCAACACGTGTGGAGCATTTCAAGAAAAGCTGACTGCTCTTTCAGTTTCTAGAAACACAGACAGGAATTTGGCAAGAGAGGTGGGCGTGTGCACTAACAAATGAGGAAATCACTCCTCTTAACATTCTGTAGCTTTCCCCAGCCAGGCTGCAGCAAGCAAAATCGAAATGCTCCTGCTCCTAGGGAGCCTGGTATGAGACTGAGCTTTACTTCCACACACAGGATTAGAGCGCTCACCACGTCTCTCCCTAACAGCCTGGTTTCCTACCAAAGCTGTTATTACTTTGGTTAAATACTTCTAGATCAAACATAGCATGCATTTTAGGTTTCATTATGCATGAGCTTGACATGACAGCACAAGAGAGGGAAAACAGACTTGGGTAACACAGAATTTCCTCTAGATTTACTCTATGCTAAAAATGTAGGCATTTACAGTAAAAGCAGACACACTGTTATTTGTCCCCTATCTTTAGCCTTCCACTCTTCTCCTCTCCTGCCTTCTCTCTAAAATAAGCTAGTGTGCCTCTTGTTGGGTCAAGACCAGTGCAAATCCAGAAACAGCATTACAGTTCACAGAATCACAGAACATTAGGGGTTGGAAAGGACCTCAAAAGATCATCTTGTCTAGATCATCAAGGCTGAACAGGTCAGTCTAGCTATTCCTGGGAGGAAATCTCGTTTAGGAGAAAACATCCTGCTTCCAAAAGAAACTCATAAAAAAAAAAAAAACAAACCAGCAGAAAAAAATCCCAATAAACACATCTCCCTGTGTTTCTTACTCCATGGTGTATCCTTTGCACTTCAGGACATGGTTTAATAGCTATGGTGGTCTTACGTTGGACTCAATGATCTTGGAGGTCTTTTCCAACCAAAACAATCCTATGATTCCATGATCCTGTTTACCTTTTCTTTTGTAAGGACAAAAAGCTGAATTGGAGAGGTAAGCCCCTACATGAAAATCCAAGCTCTACAGCAGGCAATACACATTACAATGTCTTTTGTCATTGGCAGGTAAGCATAGAGACAAACCAACTGCATCTCCCTCCTCACAAAAGCATTAAGGAGAGGTGATAGAAATCATAGAAAGGTTTGAGTTGGGAGATCATGTGGTTCCAACCCCCCTGCTGTGGGCAGGGACACCTCCCACTAGACCAGGTTGCTCAAAGCCCCATCTAGCTTGGTGTTAAATACTTCAGGAACAAGGTGTCCACAACTTCCCTGGGCAACCAGCCGCCATAGCCAGAGCAGGCAGTCCCTCCAGGATCCCTCCAGGATCAGACAACATGCACTAGTGACAGCACAGCCCTGCTGGAGATGAACTTGCCAACACTCAGAAGCAGCATTAATGCAGCACAATGTAATACCTGTAACAGCCTTTTTGATCCCAGTCTGATGCCAAATTGTTCATCAGTGCACAAAGCCTGCTTCCTGTCTGCATGCATGAAGTGATGCTATGCTGTTCTAACAGGGTGTGATAGACATATGGATATACTACAGAACAATCCCAATGAGCAACACCTTTCTTCCGAAAGAAGCACTTAGCAAGCTGTCACTAGAACATAAACAGCAGCTGCCTGTATGTCCCTGTATGCCTCAGATCCAGAGCTGAGAAGAGGAGGTGATGAAGAGAATCACAGAACTGTTGAGGTTGGAAGAGACCTTTGAGATCATCACATCTAACTGCTCACCTTGAGCTCATAATCCCACCACTACCACTAAACCACATCCCAAAGCATCACATGCACATGTCTTTTAAATACATCCAGGGATGGTGACTCCACCACCTCCCTGGGCAGCTTGTTCCAATGCCTGGCCATTCCTTCAGTAAAGAAATTCTTCCCAATATCCGAGCTGAACACCCCACACCTCCCTGCCCAGACAAACACAGGAAGTTCAACATCAGGAAAAACTTCTTACTGTAAGGGTGACAGAGCCCTGGAGCAGGCTGCCCAGAGAAGGAGACTTTCACAATTTGTCTGGATGTGTTCCTGTGTGACCTGTCCTAAGTGACCCTGCTTTTGGCAGAGGACTTGATGAAGTCCAGAGGTCCCTTAGAACTCCTGTGACTTTATGAACTGTCTGGAAGCAATAGGGAAACCAAACGGCTCTGTCATACAGAGCACAAACTGCTCTGGAGTCTGTTTTTAAAAGGAAAATGGCCTTAGGCAAAGGAGACAATGTCCATCACACTTCCTAACGAACACTTAAAAATCTTACACAACACAGCGTCTGGTATAACCAAGATCTTGCATTTGAACTAATCAAATCAAGGGTGCAATGGCAAGAACAGGTTTCATCTTGCTTGGTTTTGTCTCCAATTCCAGCAACTAAGCTGCCACCTTCAGGGGCCTACTTCTATTTGAAATGGAAATGAAGTAAATACACATGCTGTGAAAGAACAGAAAACAAATTTGTATCCAAGGGTGTCCTGCCAGTGTGGACTAGGAGATAAAGCTCTTGGCCTTGCCAGATGGCAGGAACACCATCTTAGGCCTGGAAAAATTCTGCTAGAATCAACATAACACTAACGCAAATCCTTCCACACAGATGGCTCAAGCCACACACAGCAGGTTTCTCAACACTTAAAGGCCTTGACTTCCATACATGTAAAGTCACTCTGCTTGGTCACCTCTGTAACCCGTCAGAGAGTGCAAACTCTTGTAGCTTTGAGAAACATGTCGGCATGGTGCTTTGGGACATGGTTTAGTGGCCACCAAGGTTGAACTCGATGGCTGAAGGTTGGACTCAATGATCTTAGAGGTCTTCTTCAACTGCAACAGTTCTGTGATTCTGTGAATTCCATTGTTTTCTGCTTCATATGCACTTCTCAGCAGATGATAGTCAGATGTACAAAGCCCTAATCACACCTGAAGGACATTACTTCCTTACATGCACAGCACTGCCAGAAACACAAAAATCTCCTGTTCTGAGGAACCAGTCAATTCCTGTTCTCTTCCAACAAATTATTAGCTTCAAGTTCGTAAGAAACCAGTATATGTACTGTTCTTTAATAATAAAAAAAGACAGACTAGTATCCAACTCTGATAGCAGAGCAACAGGCTACAGGAACTCACCCAGGTCAGGGAGTAAAAATGACCTAGACTTTCCAGGGCTTGGTGTCAGCCCATATGAATTTAATGGCTGTTCTGGCAGCAGAGCACAGTTGTGCTCTGCCCTGCTCCCCTCAGAATGACTTCATGCAAAAGAGCAACATCTGAGAGGAAAATGTGATTTTTCACATGCTTGAATAACAACAACAACAAAAAAAAAAAAAGAAAAAGCTGGTCAGGATACCCAACCAGGGAGAAAACCAGGGGAGAGCTGAGGTGCCTGGCAACACATGAGGTAATTCCTGCTAGCAAACACTGCAAAAGGGAAACAAACAGTCCTCTCCTCAGCAACAGCAGTCATAATACTTCTCCAAAAAATCTGGGTCCTGTGATAGGGTTTTGCTTGATCTATCACAACCAAGATAAGATAGGCAGTAAAACAACTTGAAGCAGTTGTGAAGCCCTGGCTGTGGCTGATGGCTGGAATACCAAGTTGTCATATGGACATCTAACTGAAACTGCTCATACTACCCTAAAGCTATTTCTAGCCATTGCCTAAGAGGAAGGGATTTGGGCTTTGATCCACTCTACGCTCAGTCGTCAGCATTTGTGAAGTGGAAAAAGCAAACACAGTTTCAGCCTCTGTCACAGAGCACAACAAGCAGAAACATGGCAGGCAGCACTGTCTCTTGCACATTGATCTCTGCGATTCGAAGCAATTTTTTGGTTTTTAATGAAGCCTTTTTTGATGTCTACTCCTTTTCAGCTTCTTCAGCTGCACAGTCCATGGCCACTCTCATTAGTGGACTTGGGTTGCACTGCTAATCTGGAAAGCTCAGAGACCTGACAAAAAACCAAATTAACACCACCCCCCCCAAACTAACAAACAAAGTTCTCATGGGTTAAGTTGAATATTTGCTGCTGTTCATTCCATCCTGCCTCTAGCCAGCTTCAAAATCAAAGTGTTTGCTGGAGCAAAGTATTATGAGGCTTGAAGTTCAGGTTGCAAGATGAGAGGCTTGTTGTCCTGGTTGCTGCTTTTGGGCTCCAGGTTTTGTTGGATGTTGTTTTTTTTCCCACAGAGATGGTGGCAAGTTGAGTGGCAGTGGAGCATCTGCTGGTTTTCTGTTACGCTGGGGGGTTTCTGCATTTTGCTGTGCTTTATCTGCAAACAGGCTAAGCTAAGGTAATAATGCATTGCATTACTAGATTAGTAGCTAAGGTAATTGTGCATTTATGCATTTCTTGAGGGAACTCTTATCTTACCTCCTTATCTCAACCCCAAGCTTTGGTGTGTTCCTTTTCCCTCCCTTCTGTGCTGGGGGGCAGCAGGCAGTTTAACCTGTTGGGTATGCTTTAAACCATGACAAACACCCACAACTCCCCCAAAGAAAAAACAAACTAGAAAAGGCTTCACAAACTGAGTTTTCAGTGCAGAAATCTGTGTTTAGTAGATGCAGCTAGATGCCTCAAACAGCAGGTTTATGCACAGCATGGCACTACAGGAATGTCACACACGTGGGACTACCACAGCATCTCCCGTGACAGGTAAGTGTGAAATTGTGGTGTGGTAGGTTGACCAAGGAGGAGAAGGAAAAGGACACTGTATACTAAAACAGAGCAACCAATATTTGGAAATCCCAAGAGATCAGGTTTGCCATAACCAAAGCACTGGGACAGCTCTAACATGAGTGTGTCCTCCTTCCCAGCTTCCAATTACACACTACAAAACATTTCTAATCACCACAAGCAGGTTTGTCAGGCAGGATGATGGAAGCCCTACCCCAGGCAGAAATGGCAGTGAGGAGCCCAAGTCCGACCACCCACACCCTCTCTAGGACCCAACACTGCTGCCATCTTCACCCAAACTAGACAAGTAAGAGTGGCCTCATGCCCACCTTGTCTCCTGAATGGTGAGCAGGTTGCTCACCCAGGCAGCAAAGATGGATTTGGGACATAGCTGTCCCATCTCCCTGCAACAGCTGGCTGGCAGAGCTCCTCCTCAGTCACCAGGACACAGGCTGGAGCAGCATGAGCTCCTTCAGAGGTGCTTCTGAGGTCTGAGCACCTCTTTCATGTCAGTGCCAGGGAATCAGACATTATGTTTGTTTAAAAAAAGCCCAAATAAACGAACAACAATACCCCCATATCCGGCGTGGTGCTGCGACAGCCCAGCGCTTTATAACCTACATATGCTAAAGGCTGAAATATCAGTGCATGCTTCTGTCATGCAACTATCAGACACTACCACTGAATACTCATGATAAAGAAGCGAAGAGTCCACCAGGCTACACAGATGAACTAAAGGTTCCCAAATGTTTCCCTTAACCTCCTGATTGCTACTTATAACCCCTAAATCATCACTGGAGATCAGGTTCAAAAGTAGAAGCTGAAGAGGAATTAGTCATACATTTTCCCGTGACAGTACATTAGAAGGAAAACATAAAGCATTTTCTTCATTTGTTCAGATAAAAATGAAAAATGGCTTCCCATCTGGAGCCTTTAAAGGATAAACTATTTCTGCTGCACTGCTGTTAAACCTGGAATACAGTTCTGCTACCATGAAAAAGGAACATCACACTTTCAAAACAATTGCAATCATCAGTCATTAAGGATGCAGCTCACAAGGCAACACATCTCCCTTATGAAATAAATTCAGCTGATAAAGTTTCATTTTATCTCCATTAAGCCATAGCTTAGAAAGTAATGTCTGTCATTGCAACTTAAATACAAACCAGAAAGCACATGAAAATTTTCTGATGGTTTTGCATACTGTTGCCTAGAGTACATAGTGCCACAATCAGATGGCCTCCATGGGTACCCATACACAGTATACAGTCATCTCTGAGAAGAACTTTATATTGCAGAGTCATAGAATCACTTTGGTTGGAAAAGACCTCCAAAATCAAGTCTTAGAGGTCAACCATCAACCTAATACCTCTATGAGCATTAGACCATGTCCTGAAGTGTCAGAGCTACTTGCTCTTTGAACACCACCAGGGTTGATCCTACCACCTCCTTGGGCGGCCTGCTCCAATGCCTGACCACTCTTTGAGTAAAGAAAATTTTCCTAATACCCAATCTAAGCCCCTCCAGCACAGTTTGAGGCCATTTCCTCTCATCCCCTCGCTGGTTACTTGGAAGAAGAGACCAGTCCTGGCCTTACTCCATCACTGTCTCAGGTAGCTGTAGAGGGCAGTAGGGTTTCCTCTCAGCCTCCTCTTCTTCGAACTAAACAATTCCAGCTGTCTCAGCCTCTCCTCCTAAGACCTGCTCTCCAACCACCTCACCAGTTTTGTTGCCCTTCTCTGGACATGCTCCAGCACCTCAATGTCTTTTTTTATACTGTGGTGTCCAAAACTGGACACAGCATTCAAGGTGTGGCCTCACCAGTGCATGGGCATGTTCACTTCCCTACCTGCTATGCCATTTCTGATCCAGGGCAGGTTGTTGTTGGCTGCCTTGGCCACCTGAGCACATTGTTGGCTCATATTCAGCTGGCTGCCAAGCAACACAACCAGGTCCTTTTCTGCCAGGTAGCTTTCCAGTTACTCTTGCCCAAGAGAAGACCCCTCACAGGGTTGTTGCAACTGGAATGTAAGGCCCAGAACTTGGCTTTGTTAAACCTCATACAAGTCACCTCAGCTCATTGATACAGCCTGTCCAGAACCCTCTGCAAAGCTTTCCTACCATCAAGTAGATCAACACACTTAATTTCATGTCATCTGCAGACTTACTGAGGGTGCCCTCAATTGCCTCATTTAAATTACTGATAAAGATGTTTAACAGGACTGGCCCCAGCACTGACCCCTGCAGAACACCACTTGTGACTGGTTGCCAATTGGATTGAAAAGAATCAAATATTCCTGAAAATACCAACAGAAAGCACAATTGGCACTTGCAGTCCCAAGGAACCATAAGGAAGAATTCTGAACCCATGAAATTTCAGCCCTGGTCTGATACGATCGCCCACCATTGGAAGCTGAGATTTCAAAGCCTCTCTAGAGAAGGCTGGATGATGTCTTTGCCCAAGGCACATCTGTACCCACATATGCCAATGAAGCTGCAACCCTTATCCCTCCCAGGGTTGTGTGACCACTGCACAGGTGGCGTATGAAACAATCTGCAGTGCATAGAACCAACTTTTCCCTCTTTTTCAACCACAGTCATTACACTTAACACTTTGTGACGGACACACTCCAGAGGGAATTGCAACTCTCACTTTGCTGCAGAGATCACCTACCTTTGTTAGGGACTGCAGCACTATCAAGTGCATTTATTCAGAAATATTGCTACAGTTGCTCTTCTGACAGCTGCCTTCACAGATACACATGCAAAACAGTAGGCTGCAGTTACCCATTAATCTTACAAAAGAGAATTAGACTGATGTCACATAGCTTGAATAGTAATTCTAATATGAGCTAGAAACTGTTCACGGTAATAACAATGGTTATAAACAATTTTGGTTCACAGAGCATGATGGATGATTTGTTATGACACTGAGTAATAGTTTAAATATTGCACTGCCTGAATCCCAGCACATAGGACCAGATTCAAATGTAAGGTGACTCGAATTCAATTCACACCAGGGGTTTGCTTGGCCCATGCAATCTTAATTCAAAAATATGGATGCAGACCCACAAATGGTTTTGCCAAAAAGATCATTAAATGTGATGTTTCATTCTAATTTTGCTTAATTTAAAGAAGCCTTGGGTGAGCTACGGAAGGTTTTGGTCCTGGAAGCACAATGCAATCTCGAAGTGTCACAAAATAATATTGGAAGCAGCAATAAAGACAGATGAAAAAAACCACAGCACTGCCCAGACCACAATAGGTCACATCCAGCAGCCTGAATGTCTCCCTCCAACACTGACACTCTTCATAATGGCACATTCTGGGAAATAAATATTCCAGCCACCCAACAAAAATCATATTTTCAATGAATACTTTTAGACTTTAATTCACCTTTGGCAACCAGCTATTTTTTTATGATTCCTCTTACTATTTTTCTGGAGTAAAAATCATGGGGAAATGTTGGTTTCTTTTTATGGTTGCCTGACAGCTAATCTAATTCAATATTTACACTGTACTGGGATAATAAAATGTCAGGTTGGATATTATAAAAACATTTCTGAAGATAGCAATTTAGCCTTCAGCAATTCAGTTTGATTCAGTGGTGTCTACATGCTTGCAAATAATTGTGGTTTAGATCCTTACAGCCTGATGGCAGAAACAGACCCTTCCCCTCTTGGATTGCTAGGCCTGGAGTGCCACTCGCTGGCCAAATACAAATGCTCCTGTAGCAGCTGACACCTCTTTACTGAGAGCGGTCAGGCATTGGATCAGGCTGTCCAAGGAGGTGGTGAAGTCGCCATCCCTGGAGGTGTTCAGAAAATGTGCGGACACGGCCTCTGAGATGGTTTACTAGCCACGGTGGTCTTAAATTGATGGCTGGACTTGATGATCTTAGAAGGCTCTTTCAACTAAAATAATCCTACTTGGATTTGGAAACAAGCACTCTGAAGCTGCTTATGAGACAGCCTAACACAATACAAACGTTTTGATTCCTCATATAAACTCTGGTCATGGGACTCTGTAACAGTAAACACACCTTGGGTGAATTGGAGAACCTCCGAATGCTGGACCTCTCATGGGGAAAAAGCAGCGCTGCAGCCAGACTGTAACAAACATGGCCTCTGTGCACCCAGTGCAGACAGGGACCTGTAATCCACCCTCACCAGTGAGTAACTGGATCTTATAGCAACGGGGAGCTTGCATTGATTTATTTACTGTAACCTAAGCAATCAGTTACTTCATGTCAACGTATACAGCTTGTAAAGCTAGGAGCCTCCCATTATGGTACCACTCGTACACTGCCATCACAGGAGAATAAATTATGCTTTCTCTACTTGCAGTACCTCTTACATCCAAGCTAGACCTGAATTTGCATCACTCTGATCTGGCCAGTTTTGAAGGCAAAACACTCCTTGTACCATCAGAAAACCTCTGCTTCCTCTTACTCAGCTGCCTCTCGGACACCAACATGATCCAGAATTTTCATACTCCTACTTCCATCTATAGTGAAGCAGCAGCCACCGGCATCGGCACTCACATTCAATAGACAGGATACACCAGGCAAGTGGTAAAAACAGAAAAAAAATCAGTTTATGCATGACTCACCTCTTGGATTCTTCAGAGAATAAGAAAATTTTCAAGTAACGTTACAAAAACTTGAAAACATCCACACAATCACCTGAGTTAGCTGCACTGCTTCTTTTCCTCAAGGACATACTGTAATGGAGAGCATAAGCGAGTATCTTCCATGAAGACTCTGAACTACAGATTGATTATAAACAGAAGGCACTTCAAAGACCTTACTCTCCAGCAGGACCCCTTAAATACTGACATTCTAGGGGCTGAACGTGCAGCAATGAGTGTTTATTGCCAAGGCTGCTGGAGGCCATGCTGGATGGAGAGCACACATACAGCACATGGCTGCTCTGCATCTGGCTCTGTTAAACAGGCCATGAGCCAGCTCCTGTCTCAACTGTTTCTCAAGTTCATTTGCAAATCAATCAACTTTATTTTTTCCTCCCCAGGCACAGTTCAGACACTCTGCTCTAGTGACACTTCATTTGGAGTACTATGTCCAGCCCTAGGGTTCAGAACACAAGAACATGGACCTGCTGGAGTAGGTCCAGAGGAGGGCTACAAAGATGATCAGAGGGCTGAAGCACCTCTCCTATGAGGACAGAGTGAAAGAAGTGGAGTTGTTCAGCCTGGAGAAGAGAAGGCTTCAAGGAGACTTATAGCAGAATTTCAGTATCTGAAAGGGACCTATAGGAAGGGTGGGGAGGGACTGCATAGAAGACATTGTGGTAGGATGAAGGGCAATGGTTTGAAACTGTAGCAGGGTAGATTGAGGTTGGACATCAGGAGGAAGTTCTTTACAGTCAGAGTGGTAAAATACTGTAACAGGTTTCCCAGCAATGTAGTTGAGTCTCTGTCCCTGGACACATTCAAGATTAAACTCAATGGAGCACTGAGCATCCTGATCTAGTTGAAGATGTCCCTGCTCACTGCAGGAAGGTTGCACAAGATGACCTTTGAGGGTCCCAAACCAATGCACTCTGTGATTCTGTGACCTCAGATCGTCCACACTGCTGCCTTCCCAAAGCAGCAGAAATAATTCACAGCCACAGGCAGATCTTAAGGAATTTTTGGATTTGTTTTTTGTGGGGTTTTGGTTGGTTGGGGTTTTTTGTTTGGGTTTTGATTTTTTTCTTTTTTTTTTTTTTTTCTTCTTAGAGGAACTGATACTGGCTGTCAAAAGCTGCTAATGCAGCTTTTCCTACCCTCCCAAATGCAATTGCTATTTTAATAAGCAAAAAATCTAAGATGGCTGAAAATGGGAAAGGAATGAAATAAGGACATTTGAGTCACTCCTGTGACATGACTCAAGTTTTCACTGGTTGTGAAAGTGCACAATACCCATTATTCACCAGCCCATTTTTAGCTTCCCATTTAGAGACAGAAACAGACATTTACCAAAAGGCAAACAAATATAGTGAAAATTCACAATAGGTGGTTCCTGTTGTGAGACAGCTCCAGTTTATCCTCTTCTTTATTGCATTTAATGGCCCATATCATGCAATTCTTTCCCCATTCCTAATCTCTGCTGCTGAAGTCTTTCTAGAGATAACACTTAGATGCCTGAGGGAAAGTCAGAGAGAAAGATAACTACCAAAAAAAGAGTGAGAGTCATCATTTTCTAAGTTTGCATTGAAAGAGATAAAACTTTGATTGCCAAGATTAGCCCATACAGTACCAGAGATGGGGAGACGGACAGAACCCTTTGCATGGGTTGATAGGATGAATTTTTCTATCAAATACATCTGCAGACATATATGAGACAAATTCTGTGAAACCAGCCGAACTACTCTGAATTCACAGCCAGAAATCTGAGGTTTGAAATGAGCTCACTTTGTGACTTGGTAGCTGGAAAATTCAATTGATTGTCAGAGGGAAGGTACATCATATTTTGAGATAGAGCCAAGAGCTTGCAGGTAGAAAGAGCACAATGAGATGTTGTAGTTATTTTACTAATTTCATGCCTGATAATCTGTCAAACTAAAGCTGTAACTGTCACAAATGCTCCTATCCTTATTTCATCATTCCAGGTTATTTGATTCACCTTGGTTAAAGATGAACCATACTGTAATTTCTGAAGGAAGCTGCCACTAAGCCCAGCTCTTCACTTCCATCCATTCCACAGCAGTCCCAAACGTTTCGATACGGCCTGGTTTATATCATAGCAACATAACAGTTGCCTCCTGCTCTCAAAACTGTTAGTAATAAATCTCTGTTTTCACAAATGTGTATTTATCTCACTGCTGGCCAACGTCCCTGACAGCACGGCTAAGTGAAGATGTCTTACACAGTACACACAATGAGAAAACAGAGATTCATCCTGTGGAAATCAATAAACCCCACATGATTTCACAACTAGGCTTGCACAGACTCCTCAGGATTTCCCTGGAGAGTTATGGTTAAGAATTTTAAAACAGACGAATATTGTGAAACCAATACTAGGGCATTTTCCAAGTAGACAGGTGACTTAATTTAGACCACAGCATTGCTATAACTCAGTAGAACACACATTGCAGCTAAAGAACAACAGAAACTCTTTGTGAAATAAGCCTGGCTCATGTTCTTTGCCCAGCTCTGCACAGCTTTTGACGCCCAGCCAAGGCAATTGCTCTGAACAGGTCGTACCCTCCCCTGTTGCCCACCACCACCCACCTCACAGCTCTGTGCCCGGGCACCTCCCTTGCACTGCCTTTGTTCGGACACATGCTCTGCAGCATGGTGGGTTGCTGCTGGCTGGATGTTCACAGGCCTGTCTGCAGGGTGCTCACTGGTGGGTGACAGCCTTGTCACCTCTCTGCTCCCCCTGCCATGGGTAGTGGCACACTTCCCAACTGGCAACCTGCAGGAAAACTGGTTGGAGAGCTGCATGCCAGAAGCTGCATACCGAAAGAAACTGCAGAAAGTGGTAAAAAATTATTTCCCATGTTTTCTGTCTTCCTCATCAGATTAAAAAAAGTGTCACCAAAATCCTGCCTCCTTCTGAGAGAAGCAAGCTGTGCCCTGAGGACAACAGCTTTAGAAAGAATTGCATGGGGAAAGGAATCTATGGACTACAGCTGAAGCAGCAGATTGCCAGACTGTTTGAAGGCTTGGTGAACTGTTGTAGGAAATGCACGGCCAAAGTGAGCTCCAGACCTTCCTCCTCTTCTTCAGGGCAGTGGAAAGTAGTAGGGTGCTGGGACAAGTCAGCATGCAAAGACCACAGCCAGATCACCTGCAAAGCATTTCTGATGCACCATCCCCATTGCCTATGCAACACTGAACATGGGTTTGACATAGAAATCTGTCAGAATTAAGATTTTTTTTCCTGCACTCTACTGCCCAACATCTTAAAAGCTAGCTTGGTTTGGCCAGAGTTAGGTCCTTCCCCACCACCTGCTGTGACTCCTTATCCAGAACATTGACCGCACAGAGGTAGATGTGGACAAAGAAGGCAGTGTGTGACTTCCTCCCCCCAAGCAACCAGCTGAAGCTCTGCTCACCTTTGATACTCTGCTCTTGCCATGCAAAGTCCTTGACAGGATAATTAAAGGATTCCTTGGCTGAATCAGGAGAGCAATTTATCCTTGCAATTATCAGAATGCTTCACAAATCTTACAAGCACCCTTTAAACAGCTCTGGGCTTACAGAGACAGCAAGAGTAATTGGTTTCACTGGCAAAGGTGGAGAATTCATGGACTCCCTTAGCACAGCAGAGATGAAGTGCCCTCAGGTACATTCTCCATCGTCTCTGGCTTCAGGGACAAAGAAATACTTCACTGCTAAGCTGCTGGAGATGCGCTCCTTGAGGTGTAGCCTTTCATCAGGGATGCCTATGCGATCGGTCCTTAACGTAAATAACAGATTTCTCTTTCAAACAGTAAGTGTCATTTAGTGTGAATCACAAGACCCTCTACTGCTAGAAGGGATTAGAAAACCAGCAGTTGACTCAAGAATTCTCTGAAGCTTTTCCCCAATTAATTTCTTCTCCCAAATCGTCATCATTTACTTATTTCTATCTCCATAAACAGCATTATTATATGCATTGAGTTTTGTAAAACCAGCTGACTTTGACAGCAACACTCCTTAGGTGGGAAAACCAGGCCCAGAATTAAACATTTTCCCTGTTTTGTCATCTCATTAAACCCCAAGGAAAACACTTGTGTTTGCCATGACTTTGATGTGACATGCATTTAAATGAGAAAGTTTAAGCTAAGCTTGGAGCAAAACTAAAAACCCCACAAGGACACATCATAGGAAAGCAAATTCAATGAGTTTTGCAGAAATCATTATAGCAGAGTCACTGTCCCTGGAGATGGTCATGAAACATATAGACATGGCACTTTGGGATGTGGTTTAATGGCCATGGTGTCATGGTCTAAGGTTGGACCAGTTCTACAATCAGAGTGAAAAACATTGTTAACCTGCTGTAAGAAGGGTCAAATTACAAAGACAACAGTGAAACATTAGAGTCGAAAGGTGCAACCATAAAAAAACCAGGACATAGAGATCTGAAAGCTCATGTTTGCAACCTGCATTTCGAAGCAGCCAAACATGTTGAAATAGAAATAATACAGGGCACCCTAAAATAAGATACTCTGATATTCTGCAGGTTGCACCACCACGCACTCATTCAGCCTGAAGACACCTCCTCTTCTGGGCAGGCGGTGGCCATTCATCCAACAAAGCAAATATCAGCAGCAGAAGAGGCTCAAGAACAGGAAGTTCCTACCACGGCCACAGTGCGTGCTCCTGTCCTTGAATATTCCAGCAGAAACATGGAGGAAGTGAGCACATACTCAACATATACCCAGATACAAAAACAGTGAGTTGAAGTCATCATTTTTTCTAAAAATACTCACCATAAAGAACAATCTTTTATTCTGAGCATTCTTAAACCATAATGCACTGCAAGATAAAGCAAATTAGAACAAAATTGTGGCAAGTTCAGGATCTAGAAGCAGCAGTGTAATTCTGTGCCAGATTTTGATTCGGTTACTGCCCTGGAAGAGCTCCAGGTTTACACCAGCCTCTCGGACTACAAATTGCCACCACATATGTGAAGACTTCCTCTGAGTCAGCGCAAAGAAACTTTATAAAAAAGCCTGAAGAACTCCAAGAATTTCTGCACGGTGAGAAAGGCACAAAGGGGAATCCAGAATCCCAAGAAAAAATATTTTGCTTTTGTCCAAGTATGCACATGTGGAAAAAGTGCCTCTGAGAGGACTGCAGTCTGCTGAACATCAGCACACAGAAGTGTTGAAATTACCTCTGCACCCGACAGCGAAGTGTTGGCAGCTGCTGCCATACCCTGTTCTGGTTGCTTGCAAACCTGCATGCTGCATGCCATCCTCCTCTCCTCAGCCTACAGAGGGAGGGAGAAGACAGAGCCATGACCTTTCTTGTTGCTTTTGGCTTTTCAGGGAGCAGTACACCAACTACAGCCTGACTGAAAAAAACAAGTGACTGCTTCCAGTCTGTAGTATATTGAAGGTTGGACTCCGTGATCTTCGAGTTCTCTTCCAAACAAAACAATTCTATGATTCTGTGATGAAGGACTGTCTCCTACTTAGTAAAGCAGCTCCACAAGCAAGCCATAATTCAATCAGCAGTTTCTACCCAGACAATATTTTTCACTGAACATTGTTTTCCTCTAAGGAAATTGCCCTGCAAGAGCTACCAAAAATGGTTTTAGAACTCCAGGTTTTCAGGCTCACTCAGGGAAAAAAGTGAAGCGACGTGACTGCGTGTGTGTCCTTGCTGACCATGCCTTGTTATTCTGTGCATGAAAGCTATCCATAATTCAGCACAGCCAGATGACAGCAAAGCAGAAAACAGTACAGGAGAAAAGCCAAGGATGTTTTCTGAGAGACGACAGATGTGTGTAATAACAGCAGTAACAGGATGAGACTGTGTCTAAGTTCTCCAGCTTAACAGACGTCTCCATGAACTCCTTTCCTTCCTGCCCCTATTCATATTTCTGTAAGACATGAATACAAAATTATCCTGAAGTGAGCAGTCATCCCAAAATGATCATGTCCTGTCAGTTGTCACATAGCTGCACAGCTCTTCCCTGCCACATGGCCACTCAAAAGCTTCTCTTCTCCTGTTTTGCAACATGTAAAGTTACATGTAAAGTTACTCAAAAGGAGGCTGTAGTGAGGCCAGTGTTGGCCTCTTCTCCCAAGTAACTATTGAGAGGACAAGAGGTAACGGCCTCAAGCTGTGCCAGGGGAGGTTTAGGTTGCATATGGTGGTGGCAGGTTGACAGTTGGACTCAATCTTAACAGTCTTTTCCAACTGAAACAATTCTGATTCTATGCTGGTATTGTTTGAACCACCAGGAATACAAAGGTGTTTCCATCTGGATTACTTACTTTAAAACTCCTCTAATTATTCCTGCTTCCACCCATTTGAAAATCATGCAGCACTGACTGCAAAACAGAATGAATACGTAGTGATGTCCCTGGTTCACAAGTCTCATAGAGAAACCAGTCACTGAAGTCCAGAGCCCACATCCATCATGGACATTCTCCCTTTGTCCAATTCCCACAGACTTCCTGAAACTCTTACAGAACTCCTACACTGGGTAAAGAGCTAAGCCTGTGTGTGCAAAGTAAAACTTTATTAAGTTGTTAGTCACCAAGAGCCTTAGGACAGGGCAGAACAACATAACTAAGGTATTTGTGGATGTTTCGTAACTGGAGACTGACTGTGATCCACAGATGATGCTTTGGCTTCACAGTGGATGGTCAGTCCTTCCATGCACAGTACAAGGGTCACCACTGTGCTGCACACAGGTCTGAGGCAGCACATGAGAACAGTCCCACCACGTCCCACTCAAGGGGCTGAGACAATGCCTCCCCCCACACCTGCCCATGCTTGGCAGGGCTAATGGGGTAGCTGCTGTGCAAGGACCTGGGGCTGGAGCCACAAGGACCATTTTAAATGGTCTTGATAATTGTGGCCAGTGTCTCTTTACTTCTGTCATCTGTATGGAATGATCCCTTTTCAAATTTGGAACTAGGTACCTTTTATTTCAAGATGACTTTACAAATCCTTCTATGTGATACTCATTTCAACAGTGCTCTTAACATTGCACAACAGTCATATGACCCAGTGTGTGTGTGCTTTATAAAACAGACGTGACACATGAAAATTGAAACCAGGTTCCTCATCTGGAAGACAGAGAGGAACTGCAGGGAAGAAAAAAACCAAACCAACAATGAGAGTGCATGCCCAGAAATCAGGGTGGAGAGGAGGAGGAAAAAACAGGATGAGACATCAGAGCTATTGCACCCAGCCCAGAGTGAAAACAGCTCTCATCAGTACAAAAGGCAATTAATTTGCATAAATTTACTGCAGAATAGAACTGAACTGTGCTGCTGCATTTCAGGACTGGACTGCCTGTGGCACAGTCAATCATCAATAATTTACAGTATTCCCTTCTGTGAACAGAACTTGTGAATTGCCCTTGCACCTCAAATGACATTTTCTGTAGATATTACACCCAGGGAGAAATACAGAGAATGAGGTTTTAAATGCACAGGAGTTGATGTTTATTTTGTAGCCCATAAACTGAGCACTTGCTAAGAACCTGGAGGTATTTCTCTTGGTTGATAATATCCTTCTAAAGGTTCTCCTTCATGTAGAGCATTCGGTGACATTTCCAGTATCCCAGCCCTGATCTGAAGGCACCTCCTCTTCTAGGCTCACCTGCCAGACTGCATGACTGAACCATTTATAACCCACCAGTAGGCCCTGTTATTTTGGTCGGTTGAGCTTTGAACATACTTGTACTACCATCTACGTATTGTATCTTATCCTGGAGACAGCAGGGGCAGAGCGGGAGGACACCTGCATCTGAGGAGGGGTGCAGAGCAAATCTAGTTCACTGCTGGGTGAGGCTCCCTCTTTTAACCAAGTGTACTTCCTTGGTTAGAGGGTTATAAAACTGAGCAATTTCACAAAGTTAGGTAACACAGCAGGTGTTCTGCTTACAGCTATGTAAGCAAAGACCTGAGCTAATCAAATCTCATGCTTGAAGGAGAAGAATGTCCCATAAGATGATCACCAGCTGAGATCAGGCACAAGCTCCTTCACCCCACACCCTCTTTTAAACTCTGAACAATTGGCCAGGTGCAGGCACTGTCATCTTCACTTTTCAGTTTCCTGTTCAAGACATCCACTGCTGGAGGTCAAACACAGAACAAGATGACAGTCCACGTCCATTTGTTTCGCCCTAGACAATCAAGGCACTGGCAAGACACAAATATCTTAGCACACAGAGATAGTGGAGAGGCAAGCCTGGACTGTGCAGAACACTTGTACTCCATCCACATATATCAAACATGTATTACAGGTTTACATGAAACTAGAATCATCCCTCCAAATGTGAATGATCCTTTACTTTGCTGGCTCTCTCCCTGGCAATATCCAACGTTGCCAGCAACATTCTGTAGGTGAACATATGTTGTCTTGTACGGAGGCAGACTGTTTCTCAAATGTGTTCACCTCTGTGGGGTTTTTACAATGTGTGGTTTTAAATCAATACCATCACATTCATATGCACTTTATGATGGCTTCCCTTTAAAAAATATTTGTAAACACAGCTGTTGATTTTATGAGGAATTAAATGCCGAGAAGCAAGTAAGGATAAAAATACATAACAAAAGAACAAAACTGTCTCCTTGTAGCAAGAAAAGCTGTTGGAAACAAACTGATAAGTAATTTTTCTATCTTCTGTTCTCAGGACATACATCAGTGGGCTTTGCCTGCACATGCAGTTACCCCAACATGGCTGCAAGAGAGAATTTTGACCAGTACACCACCACTGCTGTGCCAGTTGGGCCTCTCTGCCTATGCAAACACCAAAATATATACAAGTACAACAAGAAGTGGCTGATCACAGTGAATCCTCTGCTCAGCAGCTGCTTCTGTTAATAGCTTTAACAAGCAATTTATCTGGTTTCTTCTAGTGTCCATGTATCTACAAAAAGCCAGCCTCTGCCTGTCAAAGATATGCTGCCTAATGGGCAGAAAAGGAAAAAACAAGCAGGAGTCATAAAACACAATAGTATTGTTCAGCCTAATCTAGCTACTACCCACACCAAAGGAAGTTTGATCGCGAACTTCAAACGGGACTAAGAATCATATAAAAAACTATAATTAGAGAACTGACTGTACAAACAGGAAATAATTAAGTTGACTTAATTAAATCTGCATTCATAATCATGATCATCACTAAACTGCTCACTTCAAACTCTCCACTGTTGCTAGTGCAGAACATCAGAGTGAGACAGGCTGTTTTTTCTCATCCCTGAGGTGCAATGAATCTCTATTCAAGCTGAAGAAAATGACAGAGAAAAAGCCAGCAATAACCAATATTCTTCGTGGCACCGTGCAGTGGAACAAAGGGCCCTCCAGACAGTACTATTTCTGTGGGCTTCAAAATAAATTTTAAAAAATCAGAAGAGGAAAATAATCCCTATAAGGATGTAATTTATTTCCTTTGTTTTTAAAGAAACAAAATAAATTGGGAAATAGTTTGTTAGAGCCACTTTTTTGGCGAATTTGTTAAAGGACTGTTTGTAAATGTGAATGTAATGTCTTCAGCTAATGGTGCTTGTCCCAGACAAACCCGTATCACTCACAGTGCTGCAAATCTGCCTTGATCTGCTTTGAGGCAGTTGCCCATTTTAGTTGTCTTGAAGGATGCTAAAAATATCACATAGTAAACTGGAGTTGTTCTTGAAACCTGAAATTACCTCAGATGCATCTCCTGCTTCAATCCATCCACTGGTTGTGCAGGGTAATGGGACACAGGGACGAGTCAAGGATCTAGGTATTACTTACACTTTATATGGGATCAGGACAAGAGTGGTCAATCATAGAATGGCTTTAGTCAGATAGGACCTTAAAGATCATCCAATTCCAACACCCTTCCAGTAGACTAGGCTGCTCAAGGCCCTGTCCAACCCAGCCTCGGACACCTCCAGGGAAGAGAAACCCACAACCTCCCTGAGCAACCTGTTCCAACGACTCACCACCCTCACTGTAAATGATTTTTTCCTACTATGAAATCTAAATATTCTATCTTAGCCTTCCTTTATGCTTAGAAGAGGGAGAATGAAACACTGGGTTAAGTTAATATATATTATCTGTGAGGAATGTATGGCTTTTTAAAGGAAGTTTCATTTTCTACTAATGATCCTTGAATTTTACAATTGGGAGTAGCAGCCTGAGGCAAAGCTTTAGATGCTGAATAAGCATCTTGAATATCTTAGATACATGTTGACTATGTTAAACCGTTCCAGACATGAAAAGACCATGTCTTGCTTTGTGCTCTGCAGCAATGGCCACAATCATTTATATGATCTGGACACTCAGCAAAAGAAATACAAACCAGATTTCACTCAGTAGAATACCAGCGACGTGTCTCCTACATTACACAATGCAAAGGGATTTTTTTTACATAACCCTTTTCTCATCTCAGAGGAACTTGCACCAGTGCTTTATATTGCAGTGGGGGATATTAGAGCAATTCTACAGATTTAATGCAGTTGCTGTGCAGTTACACTGCTATAAAATGAACTGGGAGTCGGCTTATGAATATACAGTGCTCTATTAAAAACATCTTTTCATATCCATGCACTCAGGCAGCACTTTCACCATCACCCTAATACATTTCATGTTATTTAGCTCTTCAGCTTTGGGAGAATTAATTGGAAAGATAGCCCTGAAATGTGAGCCAAACACATCAGCTGAATCAAACCCTAGGGTTAAAGCACAGGTGTCTCCAGCTCATTCAGGATGATGATCCTCGTTTAGACCATCAGTCACACCTTCCATCAGCTAGAAATAAGCAAACACTATATCTTGACGACACAATCTCGCATGACTACAAGACAATTTATCTATATACTATCCAGTTTAAACAGGAGTACATGATACTGGGCAACCAGTCGAACTCCTCATTATCACACTGAAATGCTTTAGAGAAAAGCCCTGTACTTAAGGGATGGCATCTCTGACACAGCCTGCAGTCCCCTTGTACTCAGCCCTCCTAAGGCCACAGCTCGAGTACTGTGTTCAATTTTGGGCATCACAGTGTAAGAATGACTGAGGTCCTGGAGTCTGTCCAGAGAATAGCAATGAGACTGGTGAGGGGTTTGGAGGGCATGGCATACAAGGAACAGCTGAGCAGCACATAAGGAGCTGGGATTGATTACTCTGGAGAAGAGAAGGCTAAGGGGAGATCTTACGGCTCTCTATAATTACTTGAAAGGAGGTTGTAGCGAGGCTGGTGTTGGTCTCATCTCCCAAGTAACTACAGGTAGGACAAGAAGAAGTGGATTTCACTTGTGCCAGGGGAGGTTTATATTGAATATTATGAAAAAAAACTATTTCTCTAAAGTGGTCAGGCATTGGAATAGGATGCCCAGGGAGGTGGTGGAGTCACCATCCCTAGAGGTGTTCAAGAAGCATGCAGCTGTGGTGCTTCAGGATATAGCTTACTGGTTATGGTAGTTGGGTAATGGTGGGACTCAATGATCTGAAAGGTCTTTTACAGCCTATTGAAACAGACAACCCAAGTACCATAAAGTCCTAAAGCAAGGTACCGAGCTCTCATCCATAGGTCATATCATGCCACTGAGGTATTACCGAGTTAGCCACTTATTTGCATATTATAATTGTGATTTCTTGGCCTTTAAAGACTACTAAGGAAAACAGGCTGCAAACTTCAGAGTAATTAGTGAAGGGCATTTGCTAATTTCACACACAGGGTCGAATTTGGCATGCCTGCATTTTTGCATAGTCATACCCTTAGAAGAAAAAAGCACTTAAAAATAAAATAAAATTCCAGTCTCTTTTTTCTCTTGAGAAGGAGGCAAGTCTTACTTTCATGTACTAGGAAATGTTACTCTTTGTCTATGTTAATTATCCAAGTATTACTTCATGCTTTATAGTTGTCCTTCATGTAACAAACAAATCTTAGTTCCATTCCATCCCTTGTTTAAAGACACTGCTTCGTGATGGATGTTCTAAAGCATACCACAGAACCACTGCCATAATTTTTGTGTTGTATTTTGGTTTCCTTTTGCAACAAAGGTAGTTCTGCCTTGCAAAGACAAGATGGGACAGAACTGATTCATCCTGCAGCCATGGATTAGTCACTAACCCTTCCAGATTTCCAGTTGGCCCATTTGTATAAAGGTGCAGCTGTGCACAAGATTGTCATGAGGATTAAATAGGCAGCACACTTGGAAACGCTGTTATTGAACTGTTGGAATGGGTGCAGAGGAGGCCACAAAGATAACCAGAGGGCTGCAGCACCTCCCTGTGAGGACAGGCTGTGTGAGTTTGGGCTGGGCTGCTGAAGAGAAGGCTCCAGGAACACCTTAGAGCAGCCTTTCCGTAGCTGAAGGGGGCCTACAATTAAGCTGGGGAGGGACTTTTTACACAGGCTTGTAGTGACAGGATGAGGGGCAATGGCTTTGAGCTGGAAGGAGGGAAATTTAGACTGGAGATTAGAAAGAAATTCTTTACAGGGAGGGTGGTGAGACACTGGAAAAGGTTGCCCAGGGAGGTTGTGGATGCCCCCTCCCTGGAGGTGTTCAAGGCCAGGCAGAACAGTGCCTTGAGCAACCTGGCCTAGAGGAAACTGTCCCTGCTCGTGGCAGGCAGGTTGGAACTAGATGACCTTTAAGGTCCCTTCCAACTCAAACCATTCCATGATTCTATGAACACTAAAACACTCTGAGACCTGCTCAGTAAAAAATATTTCTGTACAAGTGCATGTGCAGAAATTGCTAACTGATGTCAGCTAATCGATGCCATCTGGCCTTTCATCCTGGGCAGCAAAAACAACTTCTTCCCACACACATTTCCTTTGGTGTGCACCAGCAGCCTTTTTTTTAAAATTTCTAAATTCCTGATGTTTGCCCTAAAACATACAAACAATTTTCAGGAATACTACATTTAGGATATTGATGCAGCTATGCATTTCAGTGATTACCTTGATTAATCCTCCATCAGCAAGAAGCACAAATGTAACATCCTTCAAACTGAGCAGTAAGTCCTGTTTACGTGTACATCTTAGGAGATCTGCAGAATCCTGTTCAGTTCCTGTAAAAAACCTGACAATCGAGTTACAGCAGCCCTTGAAATGAAGCAGAAAGCTGCTGTTCCTGGACTGGCCTTGTACGACATAGCACCATCAGATTAAGATATACAAGTAATTATTTTGATGTTGATTTTCCCTCTGTGCTGCAAACCACCATGTTTTCTGGAGCCCCTCCCTCAGCTGCAGAAACTTGGATGTGCTCCACCTGTTTATGTTTGCTGACAGACGCCAGAGAAATTTTCATTTCATCTGTTTTGCAGATCCTCAAGCTCTTTTTCTCAAGACACATCATACAAAAATGTCTCTGAATTAATTAGCAGGCTTCATTCAGCACAACTGTGATAGCTGCAGTAAGGTAAAGCTCTGATCGCTCTTAAGAAATTGCAGCTGTGGAACGGGACCTTAACAGTACTCATTTAAATCTTCCCGTGTGACATTTATAGTTTTCCATGTAGTAAAAAGGGCAAAGGGGTTGGTATGCAGAAAGCTGCTACAATGTGAGAAACATTATGCACTTCTATAACCTCTTGCACTCACACTAACATAAAAGTAATTGCTAACAGGGAACAAACATGCAACCTAATTCAAAGGCAGGGAGGATGACAGAAAGATCTCTGTAATGATAATCTTTAAGTCTCCCTTCAAACTAAGGTACACCACTTACCAAGGAAATAACTGGAATAAAAGCAATCTCATGAAACATGTTGCAAAGTAGTATTTTAATTTTTAACTAAAAGATGCACCTCCCTTAGCCATTTGCTATGCAACAGAAATGTCAAGAAGAGCTCTCGACCATCACCAGCCTGCCCCTCCCTTGCTGCTGCTCACCCGTGCCCAGCACACACCCACAGCCCTGCTGTACTCGGTCACACAGCAGATGATGATGAGTGGACTGCAATGAGGGCATGCTAACAAATTTAAAGAGACAGCAAGAGTGCCTCATAATTGTTCACAAGGGGCACACTATAAAGTCCAAGGGGTAAATCGCCTAAACTCTGGTTTCACAACAGACTTTCGGAGAGTCCTCTACTGTCATAACAGAGGACCCTAACTGGAACTTTTATTTTCTGAAATGACAGGAATTTCATTCTCACTGCTTAAACTCTTGATGAGAGTATTTCAAATGGGCAAGAGTTACTAATGTCAGGTTTCATGCCTATGGCAACACACAGACCTCCTTGAAATTGCCAAGAAGGGGACCTATGGAAAAGCAAAGCTGCTCTGGCCCTCCTTCTACCCAAAGACACCCTGAGGGCTTTCCAGTGTATTTTTCTGGAGAGTAGGAAAGTAAGACAGAGGCTGCAGAAAGCTGCAGATGCTCACCCCACAGCCCTCAGGGCAAGCAGCTGCCCCTTTGGAAGGTAGCAAGAAGACATTTCAGAGCACACACGGCAGTGTCAGGACATGTCTGATACTGGCCCTGGCCCCAGCCCCTCACTGTGGGACATTACCAGGGTCTGGAGGTACCTAGGGCAGAGTACAGAGGTCAGTGTGTTGAGTCTTTGAGGCCTGTGACGAGGCCGGATGCAGCCTCACCCTCCTCTGTGCCCATATGGCAGGAGGGACTGCCTGTCCCTGAAAGATGGAGCCACCTGAAAGTGGAGAACACACAAAAACCACCCCCACTCCACCGGACATGGCCAGCAGCCACCAAGAAGCACATTGCCCCACCACGGCCCTGAGGCAAACCCCCACAAAGGGCTCAGGTATGTGGAGGGCAGGGTGTGCTGCTGTCCCTGACAGCTGCACCAAGCAACCTCAGGGTCACATGCAGAACCTCCAGGTCTGGGGTCTGTTTGATTCCTGTTTGTTCGCTTATTTAAAGCCAGGCTTACTCGCCTGTAACAGCACCACACGGGGAACTCAGAAAGTTGACACAGCTACAGCTGCTGAGCAGGACCAGGCGACACAAACCTCACCAGGTTTTCCTTGCCAGCTTTTGTTTGTTCTGGGGCGACTCAAACAAAATGTGCACCTTAGATAGATAGGCATGAGGCCATTCAGGCATGCAAAGCGTCAGTGCCAGGCAGCAGCAGCATGAAGCCCTGTCTGAAGGCAAGTGGGCCTGAGGTTTTCCAAGAGACTTCTTCAGAGATTACTCCAGGAATCCCCACTGAGAGGTCATGCAGAGCAGATGCTGGGGTGCAACGGTGGCACTGCCAGAGAGACACTACCTGTTAGTGCACAGGGGAGCTGCAGCAGAATGGGACAGCCAGGGCTTCAGGGATAGCTGGTGCCCATGCACCCCACCCCACCCTGGAGGAGCAGCATGGATAGAGATGTGCCTCCTACTGCAGCCCACACTCACCCTACATTAAATCATCTGCAGAGAACAGCAACAGCTATATACTCAGCTGTTGGTTTCGGTCAAGTTTCACCCTGGAGATGCACACTGTCTGCACTGAAGTAGTAACATTAAACAGAAAACTATATACACAGATAAGGAAATACTTTCAGAACAATAAGCTAGAGCAGTTCATCAGTAGGTCGCTGGTAATTAAAGTCATTTGGTTTATCCTCAGGATTTCTAAGGAGGTGCTGTAAAGCATTTATATATATATCTGTATATAAATATATAAGCAATCTATTTATTATATGTAGATCATATTTCCCACTTGGGGAATGTAGAGTCACACAATTTGTCTAGCCTTGTATAAGCCCTTCAAATGCAACTCAAGGCAAAGCTCTGGAGTGAAAACATACCTTTCTTTAAATTGCTATTGAACTGCTTCATAAAATTTCTAGAGTTATTTAATATTTTTAACACTTCAGCCTCCTAACAAAAAACAAACAGCAGTCTTTACAGAGATCCTTCTCTGATCATGGAGATACTAATTTAAATCTGTTTCTGACTTGAAGCTTGCTTTTTCTCCTCCTGTTTTCCCTCTGCTACTGAGCATTAAACTGGAAGACAGAGGAAAAAACACAACATACTGAAATGAAACAAGTTTCTGAGAATGAAAGAAAATTCCACCAAATACCTACTCAGTGACAAATCTTTCTCAGCAAACAGCTCAATAAATCCTCAGTGAATTTTATAGAATACAGCTATAAGGACACTACCGAATTGTTTTTCTTCCAAAACTCGCTCTTTCAAGCAGCTTCCTTCTACTTTATGTTTTTTACTATCAAATGCTGGTCACTGCCATGCCATTTAAATCTTCAGAGCAATTTAATCAAAAGCCCATGTCATTACGGCCTTACAGGTGAAAAAATCGTGAAGAACATAATAAATTACAGCCCTTTTTTCAAGTAATTACCTAAATTTTTTTTAAACCCCAGTGTGCTGTGTTCTAGCAATCAGAAAGCAACTCTAATATTTAGCAGGCAAATGAACACCAGAGCTCCCAAAAAGGGGTAGACTGTACTCTTAATGTATGCTATAATGCAGCATTCTGTTCTACCAAACTTCACAGGGTACTACCCATGCAACAATAGGTTTTTATTCACTGATAAAAAATACTTCATAAATTTGATTCCAAATTTACATTGCTGTGAAATTCAGTATCCTACTTCTGTGACATTTAATAGGATCCCGCTGTGACACGATTAAAGGTGAATACCAGAGATTCTTGTGCAGGGGGAGTTCTTAACCTAGAAATACTTCATGGTCTTCCAAACCCGAAGAAAGGAGACAGACCCATTTAAAAGTAAATAAATGAAAGAATACACCTCTGGTGCACTTGTTACACCTATACAACTCAGAACCTTACTGAATTACAACAAGCCTCAAACAGAGTAGATTACAAAAAAGATCAGAAATAGATACTATGCATCAAGCCTTAACATTGCCCATCAGTATTGCCTACAGATGTTTATTGTCATGAACTTTTAAGTAACTACACAAAAATAACTTTTAATGAAACTAATGAAAAACGTTATTAGTCTCAGACATGGACATCTAACTCCAGGAATGGAAAAAATTCTCTCCTCTTCTAAGCTAATGTATTCATACATCATACTGCATTGAAGACTTCATTGGAATAGCACAGGCAAAGCAGGTTTGCTCCTAAAACCAAGAGGAATAAAGGTGGCTGGCACACACAGGCCATTCTCTTCTATGATGATATAGTGAGGGTTTTTTATTGCAACATTAATCTACATTCCAGCAGGCTGTGCATGTATAAACACGACCAACAGTACCTCATCCACAGAAAAATGGATCCGTAATCCATTTTCAACCTCCTTTTTTTTTTTGGTCACTGTCATTTGCTCTAGTAGGAAGCTTTGCAGCACCACTGGATCCCTCCCAAAATAAGAACTGAGGGATTGGGCATAGCACAGCTGTAAAGAGAGATTACTAATTCCTGAGAAGGCTCATGTTGGCTGAAACTAGAGTAAGCAGTAGGTACCCAGTGCCAAATGCAAATTTTGCAGTATTCTAATGGAAATCAAAGAAACAATAGGCATGGCTTCAGGGGAAGTGCCACACAGAATACCTTCACAGAACATGCTCACTGTCTTGGCTGTGAAAAAGCAAGCTACAAAGAACTGCCAGCACCTCTCCTAGCACCGTTCATGCTGTTGAACCGGGAGGTGCCCACTGCAGCAACAACTGCAGAACCAGAAGCTCTTTGATTCTGTTCAAAAGTAACTTCACATGCCAGGAAGGCAAGGCGCTTCCTCCTCCTAAGAGCCAGCTCACGGCAGGGCCCCTGTGCCCGGGGGGCCGTGGAGAGGGACCAGCTCCCCTGTGCTCTCCAGCAACGAAACTCCATCCTCACGCTGAAACTGCCCCACCAAGATAGAACTGTTTCTCAAGGACACACTGGAACAGAACAATTGACAGTGACTGCAGCATCTGCTCAGTGTAACCACCATAATAAATTTCAATCTCATTTTAATTTTTATACATCAAAAGCTATTAAGTCTTAGATATCTGAGCCTTAATTATTATGGAAGCAATTAGCTCCTATGACCAGAAGGCTTTGCCTGAGCAATTGTGACGAGCACAGTATTTTAAAGTCTAAAATACAAGTATCTGCACACATCTGAGTTATCTAGGACCTTACAGTTGCCACTATGCTTCATACTGGTATCTTCTCTTTTCAGCAAGGCTTTTTTCCTTTAATTAATGCATATATATTCAGAGGAAAGTTACTCCACTGAACGCAGAAAACAGCCATATACTTTCTCCTCTAAAGGCTGTTAAAGAAGCAGCATGAAACCGACTGAAATACCTGACCATTTTCAGACGGGATGCAAGAGCTTCCTGAGTAACAAGATGCCCTTTACTTGAACCATGGTTCGAAAAATGTCAGGGGTACAAATGCTAAGGAAAAAAAACCAACCCACACCAACATATCTGACAGGACATAACTTCCACCACTCTCAGAATGCATTAGTCTTACGATGGCACTTTAACAGTAAGCAAATAAAATTGTGCCAAAGTACACAGCAAAACGGAACACTGAAGAAGATGCTATTTAAAGCAGGCCCAGTTTAAGAATAATTCAATTGCTTTAGACAATTTATATTCTCCTCCTAAGACTCCTGGACTTCAGGAAACGAAGCGTTGTGATGCTTTAACAACATTGTCCACTTGCATCTCCCCTTCATATTTTTATTAGCTCCCCTGCACTCATTTAAAGTATAAATACTCACTGACATAAATGGGCTTTCCATACATGTAATTAAAAAAATACATAAATATATGCAAAAGAGATCCTCAATGCACCTGAAAGCTGCAAGCAGTCAGTGCCAAGCATTGTGCAGTGTGCACAGCCTGCTGTCTTGCACAATGACATCCCACCACACTCGCCCTGGAGCCCACAGCAAAGCTCTCATTAACTTCACAGGTGCAGGGCAGGGCCCTACCAGTCATATTTCAAAGAAGAAATGAGCATATGCAATTCTCTGTTTCCAATGTTAGAACAAGACTTCGCCAACCTCTCTAAAGCAGTCTGGAATACAGTCGTGTGTAAGACTTCTGCAAGCAGTTTACTCTTCCCTAACTTCTTGCACACCTCCCTGGGCAGCCTGTTCTAATGCCTGACCACTCTTGCTGTAAAGACATTTTTCCTAATAGCCAATCTAAACCTTTCCTGGCACAATTTTGGGCCACTTCCTCTCCTTCTATGACCTTGATACTAGGGAGAAGAGACTGCCCTTCACCTCACTACAAGCTCCTTTCAGGAAGATGTAGAGAGCCTCCTCTTCTCCAGTCTAAACAACTCCAGTTCCCTCAGCCACTCCTCACAACCTTTGTTCTCTAGACTCTTCAACAGCTTCACTGTCCTTCTCTAGACATCTCCAGCACCTCAATATTCTTCTTGTAGTGAGGGGCCCAAACCTGAACCCAGTATTCAAGGTGGGGCCTCATCAGTACCAAGTTGACAGGACAGTCACTGCCCTGGTCATGCTGACCACACCATTCTGATCTAAGCTGGGATGCTACTGGCCTTCTTGGCTACCTGGGCACACTCCTGTCAGCATGTTCAGCCAGCTGTCAACCAGCACCCCCAGATCCTTTTCTGCTGGGCAACTTTCCAGCTCCTCTGCTCCAAGCCTGGAGCACTGCATGGGGTTGTTGTGAACTGAAGCTATTAGGATGTGCCCCACGCAAGAGTTCACGTGCATCCTACTGGTTCATTTGAGAGGAAAGAGAGGCAGAAAAACAAACTCTCAAGTCACTGAAAATGTAGTGCTGAAAGATAACAACAGAAGGCCCTTAAGGAAGAAATAAGTCTGTGCTTCACACTCACATTACACATGGTGGTAAACAGCGGGCTGTAGAGTGATGGCACAGTATAGCTTGTCTCACTGGTTTGATTTGTTTCTTTATTAGAGTTAATGGTCATCTTCATACTGCAGCCTTAAAAAAAAAGTAATGAAGACCAGGCAGCTTGCTAGACTTGTATTTAAGGTTGGATAAACCTGCACTCAAACAATCATTCCTGACCACACTGCAACTGCAAAGAGAACATTTCTGTTAAGCTTTATGAGGATAAAGTGAGGTGGTTTTGAGAATATCTGCAGCTTCCAACCAGCCGTGGTTTCAGTACCCAAACTAGCAATAAATGTTCAAGACAAGATAAAGTAGATTCATAGCATCATAGAATGGTTTGGGTTGGAAGGAACCTTGAAGATCATCTAGTTTCATCCCTCCCTCCATGAACAGGGACACTTTCCACTAGACCAGTCTGGCCTTGAATGCCTCCAAGAGGGGGTATCCATAACCTCCCTAGGCAACCTTTTCCAGTGTCTCATCACCCTCCCTTCTTCCATCTTGAAGCCATTCCCTCTCTTCCTATCACTACAAGCTCTTGTAAAACAAGTTCCTCGGCAGCCTGCTTGTAGGCCCAGGCTTCTCTATGCAGACATGAACCTGATTTAAGTGCATGTATATAAAACTATGCCTTTCCCTCTTCAGATTCAAAGGATTTTGGTGAGACTGTTGCTGTCCTGCTTCTCAGTCTTCAATGCTAATCATTGTGCACTCTTGTGTTTCAGCTGGAAACTGCCCTTATCATGACATTAAGTACCACTAGACGGAAACTGAAAATCTGGCATATCTACAGAAAACAAGCTGCCCTCTCCTCAAAAATGCATGCTTTCTCTGTGCCTTTTATCAGTTTTTGTTTAGATTCTGCATGTTTTATTCTTTCTTCATGTCTTAATCAGCTTACACTGATTCTAATGTTTCTTGATTTCTGTCTCTTTGAGTTATGGTGGTGGCATGAAGAGCCTAAGTGACTGCTGCTGCTTTTATCTCTCTGCCTTTCTCCCACTTTTCTTCTTTTCTCACAAGTAAATTTCACCACCAGAAACAACATATACCATAGCAATGGGCCCTACCAATAAATCTGTGCATGTGAAACTATCTCAGTATGTTTTGAGCAACAAGATTCACACCAGTGTAGCACCGCCTGGAAGCTCATCTGCAAGGGAAAGTGCTCAGAATGAGTTTATTGGATGGTTTGTGAGTAACATTGCTTAAGAGTCAGTTATTATGTGCCTACCCAGGTGCAGGTCCTGCACCTGGGTAGGCACAATCCCAAGCACAAATACAGGCTGGGTGGCGAATGGCTGGAGAGCAGCCCTGAGGAAAAGGACCTGGGGGTCTGGGTTGACGAAAAGCTCAACANGGTTTAAACTGGCAGAGGGGAGATTTAGACTGGATGTTAGGAAGAAGTTCTTTGCAGTGAGGGTGGTGAGACACTGGAACAGGTTGCCCTGGGAGGTTGTTGCTGCTCCCTCTCTGGAGGTGTTCAAGGTCAGGTTGTACAAGGCCTTGAGTGACCTGTACTAGTGGAAGGTGTCTCTGCCTATGGCAAGGGACTGGAACTAGATGATTCTTGAGGTCCCTTCCAACCTTACCATTCTATGATTCTATGATTATCCATAGAAATAAAATGTTCCCCACTGGGATACTTATTAACTAAATAAATCATTGTATTCAAATTGTCCTGCTGTAGCATGTTAAAGCACCATGAATGGATTAACCTCTCTGTTTCCTCCAACACAGGAGTGAGGGAAAAGTAGCACACAAAAACTCTGAGTTGAGATAAGGAGTTGGGATAAGGCAAGAGTATAATATAAATAACATAATACACAATTACCTTATCCTGTTTGCAGAAAAAGCACAGCAGAAAAGTAGCAGCAAGCAGAAAGCTGAACCCCTACATCCCTCCCCCTCATACCGCCATCCCAGCAGGGGGACGTCAACACCCAAAACCCCAGAACCCAAAAGCAACAATCAGAACAGGAAACCTGTCAAGTTGCAATCTGAACTTCAAGCACCAGGATATTTTGCTCCAGCCAGCACATTCATTTTGAAACTGGTATGATGGCAGCATGGCATTGAATATCAGCATATTTGACTCAACCCATGACACCTGCCAGGCCTGTTTCTTGTTCCTTGTGTGAGAGAGACATTTAAAAGTGAAGTCTGCTCAGATGTTGCTGCTTGGTTTTGGTTTTTTTGACTTGTCAATTTTGACTGCAAAGGCCTTGCTGCAGGGCTGTCTCTTACCACGTGCTTGCAGAATATCCCATTTCTACTCTACCCTAGGTGCCTCTACGGCAAGGTTATTAATGCCGTGTTCCTGATTTTATTGGTCATTGCACTTTTAAAATGTAGACTTGTTCTTCTGTTGCTGGGGTGGTTGGTTTGGTCGTGGTTTCTGTCTTGTTTTGCTTTGTTTTGGGAGGTTTTGGTTTGGGTGTTGGGGTTTCTTCCCTCTAGATCCAACTTTCCCAATTTTTTTTTTGCTCAGCATTTCTGTCCTTTGCAACCTCTGTCACTCGTGTCCTATCTCGATCAGCTCAGCCATGGCAGTGATCAAACACATTCCCATATCCTGAAGTGGACCTACAAGAAAGCTGGGGAGGGACATTTTACAAGGGCTCATAGAGATAGGATGGGGGACAATGGCTTTAAGCTGTAAAAAGGGAGATTTAGACTGCATAATAAATAACAACTCTTTACAGGGAGAGGTTGGACTGGCCCTTGAGCAACCTGGTCTAGTGGAAGACCATAGTTATATGATCTTTAAGGTTCCTTCCATCACAAACCATTCTATGATTCTATTGAAATAAGACCAAATTAGGAACTTGTGATTGAAAGTGTGCTCCATCTAGAAGTAAAAATCAAGAAGGCTTAGTTTCACTCTCTTGTGTTCTTCCTTAGCGATGAGTGGTTTAGCTTCAGCTGAGCCTTGCCATTTACAGGCATACAGTATACCAGCTGGGTTTGTTTATTATTTGGTGCTCCTACTGGCCTTAACACTTGGTTATCCAGCATCCACAAAAGCCATGTTCCTAGCAGGAAGGAGGCAGGACGCACATGGGTGCTTAATTGCAGCTGCAAGATATGACAATCCCCTAGATGCTGCATCCCACTACTCTGCCCTGGTAGTCTCAGCTGCAGGAGGACAAGAAGTTGTGTTTGCTCTGAGCCAAAGACCTGCTTCTCACTTAACATGTGCCATGGCTCAAATCAAAGCAAACAACTCCTCAGGAAAACTTCAGAGCTTGAGTACTTTATTGTACCTTGAAATCTTGCTGTGTTTTAAGCTGTTTGCTGAGTGGGTCTGCAACAGTCTAATCCCAGGGCACAGGGCTGTTGCTACCCATTTGCAAAGAGGAATGGTGGGGAAAGAAAGAGAAGAGGAGCAAGAAGGTGCCTTTTGGCAATGAGAACCTCCGAGTCAACCCTTGTCTCACTGAGCAGCCAGCACCACAAACTCTGCACCATTTGTGCCTAAAGCTCTGCACTGCACATCAGTGCAAATATTCCCTGTTTCTCCTGTTTGGAGAAATCACTCCCATCACCGTGGAGGGTGGAAACAGGCAACAGCACAGCCAGCCCAAGCAGGCAAGTGTGGACGTGCAGTAGCAGAAGGAATGAGTCTTCGGCCTTCTGCTGCAAGTGAAAAACTATATTTTAGGAAATACAATGGAAACAAAGCTGCATCAGATCTAGGATTAGGCAGGAAACAGAAGCTCTCTGAATTGGTTCAATTATTTAACTTCACAATTTTGGAAGGGTTCCCCCTAGCTAATAAGACATTTCTCTGTTATTCTTAAAAGCATCCTATTCAATTACTGAATGAGACTGTATCTCAGTAGAAAGGTTTTGTTCCTTCAGGATTCAGCAGCTAATGCCATATGAAAGAGAGAAACCTGTCTTGCAATCAAAGGACAAGGTTAAAAGAGCAACTGTGTAAGAAAACATAAGCAAAGCAATTCCATGTGTCAAGTTTCCCTAATAAGATGGTGCCAGTTAAGGCATAAGTTAAAATTGCACAATAAAATGTCTGCAGCCTCTATCAGCAGAATGATGCTGCCTCATTAATGGGATTACAGAGAAAAAAAAAAGAGACATTTCAGTCGAGAGGGGAAAAAAAACCAAGGATCAAAAGTGTGACTCATGAAAGAGAGTAAAAACTGGATGCTATGCTCCTGCTGGAAAAGTCCAGATCTCAGAACTGGAGAGGCTCAGTGGTACCAGACACACTGCAGCATCTTCCCCTTACACCTGGAACAACAGTGATAGATCATACCCCACAGAACAAAAACATCTGTTATCAAATACTGGCTTTGTTTTGGTAACACTATCCTGGTGTCACTCAGCAAGAAGCAAATAATCAAAAAGGGAAAGAAGAGAGTAAGGATGATTACCTATAAACAGATGGAGGATACAAGCTCCATAAAAGAAGTATTTAGTCAGGGAAAAAAAAGAAAGGGGGGTGGAGAGGGAAGAAAAAGATTGTGCCTGGAGAGACTGGGTGAAATCAGAGCCTTCCAGTTAAGGACTGGGGAGGATTTCTTAGCCACAGGAACAATGTATACATAGAATCTTCTCAAGAAGGGTAGTATAAATTATAGCAGTATTTCAGTATCTGCCAGGGATCTACAGGAAGACTGGGAAGAGCCTTTTTAGGAGAGCTTGTAGTGATAGGACAAGGGGCAATGGTTTTAAAACTGGAGTAGGGTAGATTTAGGCTGGACATTAGGAGGAAGTTATTTATTCCAAGAGTGGCAAAATACTGACACAGGTTGCCCAGAGGTTGCTGGAAACCCCATTCCTGGAGACGTTCAAGGTCAGGCTTGATGGGGCCCTGAGCAACCTGGTCTAGTTGGATATGTCCCTGCTGACTGCAGGAGGGTTGACTTTTGAGGATCCCTTCCAACCCAATGCATTCTGTGATTCTGTGAAATTGCAACTGTTGAATCACCTAAAGAGTGGTTTGGCTACCAGCCCAAAACCATCACTGTAAGACTTCAGGACTGGCAGGAGGTGAACTAGATACAGGGGGAAACAAGGAAGGAGAAACAGTGCCAGCAGGGAAAGGGAGCATTGTGGTAGATGTTCCCAAGTCACTACTACTACATTACACACACACAAAAACAATAAATAAAAGAAATGTATAAATATAGAATGAGATTGTCCTCACTGAGGGGTTCAACATCTCTTTGCAATCTGTTTTCTCCAGTTGAAGGACCGCAGGTTAAATAAAAATGTTCATTTAAATTCATCACAGATTCAGAGGGAGAAGCTGGTTTCAAAAAACACTATTATGTCTAAACTTTCTCTTGCTAGGGGTGAAAGTCAGACACTTTGTGAGCCATTTTGATGATAGTTAATATTCTCCAAAAATTCATGAGATATCAACACAAAGAACAAAAGACATCACTGTGGAAAAGCAGATGCTACCACCCACCATACAAAGCTTATTAGTGTCACTCGCCCTGCAGTCTTCTGCATCAACACAGGGCAGCACTGCTTCAGCACCCAGCAGGGCTCTTGTTTCTTGGCTATTGTGATAGTCAAAAAGTCAAACAAAAATGACACTGCCCAAGAAGGAATTCTGCTGAGGAATTGCCAGGTCTGGAGGTGTCCCAGTAGAGCCCTTCACAGCATGCCCAATGCCCATACAATCCACACAGTATGCCAAGAGAAGCTGGGGAACACACTAGGAAGCCATTTCTTCCATCCTCATCTGTCTCACATCAGATCCTCCAAGAAGGAAGAGCATCCACACATGCGTGCGTGTACACACCCTGACCCTGGCCCAGAAGGCAGTGAAGACATTTAACTGCAGTTTGGGCCTTATCCAGTACACGTGGCATCAGGCAATGGTTCTTTTAGAACAGACATTTACAGAGCAGTGGAGGCTAAAGTCTAGTGCTATGCATTGTCACCAAGACCCTTGAGGGTAGATGGATGGATGCTCCCCCCATAAGTGCTGGGTGGGCTGGGTGAAGGAGACTTGGCTGCCAAGCCCCCACTGGCAGCATAGGTCAAATCAGTACCCAGCTCCGTCTGCAAGCCTGCCTGTGGCTCTTGCAAGGCTGCCTATGGCTCTGCAACCAAGGAAAAATGCTCCAACAGAAAATGCAAGCCAAGCAGATTTGTTTGCTGTTTTATATGGTTTCTTACCACAGAAGAACACACTCAAAGTTCTTAAGCCATTAAATTTTAAAGAAAAAGAGCTTCTTCAGAAGCTGTGCTTTGACGTAATCAGGAAAACTCATTTTGTTGCTTAACGAAATCAATGTCTAAGTCTCCTTCCTGTGCTGTTGGTTTTGTGGGATTGTCTCTTTAAAGAAAAATGTACAAAACCCTCAACAAAACCAAGGACAGCCAAAACCCCCTAACTTCTAGTTTTACACTGCAGTCCTATTTCAGTAGCTATTTACTTCTGCTAGTGCATTTGCGTTTATCAGTCTGTACAAGTGTTTGGCCCTTCACCTCCCATTTCTGCACTAATGTTTCCAACCAGCTAGTTTCACTGAAGGCTGTTAGAAATCCTCAAGAATTTTCTTTGTACTGTATTACTCAATTTTTTTTCCCAACTGAAGTTCAAAATTTCTGGTCAGAAACACTCAACTTTTTTTTTTTTTTTTTTTTTAAAGAGAATTTATAGTAATTATAGCAGTTAATGGGGTTTTCCAGGATGACAATATCCTTGTTGGTTACTTTGGGCTCTTTAGAGTCCTCATACACTCATGAGACACCTCCTTGGTGGTCTCATTTCCCATATTTATACTCCCAAGTACCTTGCATCCAGTGTGAGTCCGCGTCTTCAAGTGCGGCGTTGTGGTGCACAGCTCAATGGCTTCAGGTTCATGGAAGATCACTGTCGGGAGAGGCTCTTTCCGAAGAGTTAGGACATTCAACTTAGTCTTTAACATGGTCTGAAAGTGCTACACAAAGAGAGAAAAGCAATTATCTCCAGTTGTAGTGCAGAAAAATGAGAGTTAACAGCTGGATGTGCCTGCATGTTTTACGTGCTGGTCAATGACTTGGAGGTTTTCATGGGAAGAGTTAACCGATTTTAAAATGGAAGACAGCAAACATTCATTATTACTATTAGCAATGCGGAGATTGTTTTTAATTAAAACAAAGTCACAAAACAAAAAACCACAAGCAAGCACACACACAAAATGAGAGGATTCGTTATAATCCTTGTGTCCCGAAAAGGGTCTAAATTCAACCTCTGATCACTCTCAGGCATATTATAAAACTGTTCACAGACACCACTTCTCCACTACAGACAATATGGAGGGAAGAACAGGGAATTAAAGACTAACCAAAGAACTACAGATGAATCCATTCTTGTTTTCTTTCTTCTGTACTTAAATCTCATCCCTTCAACTTTTGCAAATGCTACTGTTCCCACTGAGTTGAACACTTCATTGGTTTGTTTTCAGCACGTGAATCCTAAATTCTCTCCCTTTGTAAGCAACAGCTCCTCCAGGCTCCAGTGTAAATGCCACTCCTGTACTACCAAACAGATGCAACTCAGAACTTGCCTACTGCTACAGCAGACAAAATAACTCCCCACGCTTGGGTGAAGAACTACCCAAGTAGACAGTAATATCGTTGGAGGAAAAGTTTCTCAGCAGTTGCTTAGAGTGAAGAAAGCCACCACCTGAAAGACTTCCAAATCAATTCTGTGGAATCAGTGGAGTTATAGAAATCTTTCAATATATAGATGCTTCTTTGAAATGACCTTCATCTGAGAAATTGGATGTTTTCACTTGCTACTGCATAACTAAGGGGGAAAATATGCAGATATGAAGCAAATCAGTGTAGTACTTCCAGCTGGTAACATACTGCAGACTGTCTAAAGAAATGTGTGTTTATTAAAGCTTCATAGCTAACTCACAAATCAGCACTTTTAGATGCATGTGGAATGACTCCAGATTACTTTCATCAAAACCAAACCATTTGTTCTGACTTTTGATAGGAGATTCTTCAGTTGTTTTGCAGTCACCCCTTTCCTCAACCTCCCTTCACCTTTTCAAGCAGACAAACGCTCTGAGGTCAAGCTTGCCAGCAGAGGGATGGTAACTGATTCCCCAGAACCAGACGAGTTGTCTGTTAGACGCGGAAAAGCCAACTCAGGTCCTTGCTTTTCAGCCCTGTGCTTCAGCTGAGAAAAAAGTTGGTTAAATATTATATTTAAAACACAGGTGATGAACTACCATGCTACTGTCATATGAGTTTTTGTTGATTCCAGTGTTCCATTGCAAATGCATGGGAATAAAAATAAACTTCCTACTTAATTCATAAATACCTCACCATTATCCAACTGAAAGCATGTTAATACACTCCTAAAACAGCTTAAGCCTTAGCTCATCAGCATTTAAGTCTAATCATTGTTATGATACTGGATCTAGAGCACCTCACAAGCACATTCAAGGCATAAACACTAAGCGCCTGTGAAAACAGTCCTTCTTTTCCTATCTCCTGGATGAAGTTACTACCTGTTACAGCACTACTTCAGGGCCTCCTTGCCGTTTGTACAAGCATGCAAGTTTCCATCTCAGTGAAGAAACCTACTCACGTTGTTTTTCATCTGGCTCATATTACACACTATCCCATTCCCTCTCTCAAACACAGCTCCAGCAAAAGCATACCCCAATTCAGGTGGTTAAGCACTACACAATATTCTCTAACACTTTTCTGAAAAGGTTGGAGAGGAAACTGTATCCAAACAATTTTTTAACCTGAAGCTGCCTTATTTTGCTGGTGGGTCAACTTTAGATCCAACCAGAGATAATGGTTGTGAAATGTCAGGTTGGAGAAGATCCTGGCCTAGCACTTAACTTCTCCCTTCTGGTGTGCTGAAAGAGCTCTGTTTCCATAGATGAGTCATGTACAGAGGTTCTCACGTAAATGCGCTTCCACTAGATACTCAATAGATGAAAAACTCCGTTTACCCCTCTGGGTACTGAGCTGGGACCTCTGAAATGGTGCTTCTCTGCTAGCATCTCTGTCAGTATCAGTGGGACGACTGACAGAGAGCCCAATTTGACCAAAATGAGGAAAACTATGACAATGATTTCCTTTCTTTTCATGTTGTAACAACCACATACACAGTCTTAAACGCAGAAAAGACTACTCTCTGCCTTACAAAGGCAATTCAGTACTTGCATGAGCAGCAAGATGGAGTGGTTAGGTGCCAAAAACACCAAAGCGGAGTTGGCAGCAAACAGATAACTAGTTGCCAGAGAAGTCCAAGATGGCCTAGGGGTGGACACAGAAATAGCCTTTTGCTCTGAACTGCACTGCCCACACAGACACTGCTGTGCTTCCTGCACACACACAGCTCCTACGATGGCTGCTGTAAGAAAACCAAGTCCCTGCCAGGAGACATCATGCAGCAAGCCCCCACATAAGCATGCCTAACTTTCACTATGTGAGCAGTCCAGTAAAGCACATGTGGGCAGTCAGTGAGATTATTCACGTGCCTCAAGCCAAGAATGGGACAACGTGCTTCACTGAACCCATTTCTTAGTTTCCACTCCAACTGGCACCACCTGTGGAAACTGTCAGCAAATGTTGACCTGTAACAGTAGCCAATGCATTTTTTGAGAACAGAGATGAGTTCTCCACTTCTGTGAACCCTGAATATTTCCTTAAAGTGCTTTAAGTTCACAAAGTTCTTAAAAAGCGTAACTTCAGCAATGCAGTGAATAAAGGTTCAGGGAACATTATATACCCTTCACATTCCATGTGCCAGAACCACCAGGTTCATCTGGAAGCTCTATAACTGAAAATTATCCCAGGAAGTTGTTATTCACTGGCATGACCGTAACCACTGCTCAAAACAGCAAATCAGTCATCCTTCACCCATTCTGATGGTGCTAGTGATACAGACTTTATGTCTGAAAAAAATGCAAGTGGCAACATACCAGTAAGAAACTTAATAATTCCTTGATAAAACAAAATATACCAATAGCCAAAGACAGGATCAGAGGTATAATAAGCTTTGTATTTTCTCATTTGCTGAAAATTAAATAATTCAGAGTAAGGTTTAAATAAACCCCATAATAACATTGGAAAATTATCTTAACACAAAACCATAGTTTTGCTTATTGAAGGATCCAAGTTCCATGATTTTCTGTTGCTTAATTTACCAGTCTTAATGGCATCCCTAGAGAAGAAAATCAAAGCTAGCCCAAATGTGCAGCAGGTCGAGATTATCACTACAGAGGTATAATATATAGTTGCCTCCCTGGTGACCTTCAAAGTGCTGCCTTTGTCAGTGAAGAAACCCTGTTGTCACTAACCCTCTTAGTTACAGGTTAATTGAACACAAGAATCAAGAACTTCCTAATGGTTTTTCAACATATATTTTGTTACCAGCTCAATAGTCTCATATTAGCTCTAGATTGACTATTTCACAACATTCAATCTGCAGACTTTAGGTGCTGTGTATTTAGTTGAAGCACAATTCATGAAAACTTCTGAAGGAGTTATTCTAGAAGCTCAGAGACTCTAAAAGAGGGGGCTCCCAGAATGAGAAGCAATCCTCTGGGCAACTAGTCTTTCTGCAGCATCTACAATGGAAGTCCCAGATCACCTAAGATCATCAGTAAAAGATAAGTCCCTGAGAAATTAAAAAATAATATTTGAAATTTATTACTTCAGTATAAAAATACTTCCACTTCCTTTGAAGTCCATTGAGCTCTAGAACAAAATTAAAACTTTTCAATACCATCACACAGCAGCCTAGGAGGAGAAATGCACAACCAAGTGCTACAAACTGTGAGGTCCAAATGTCCTTTTTCACCTATTGACAGTGAAATCTGACTACCAACATATCCAATCTGTAGATACAAAACTCCACTCTCTTACTCACAGTCAAGTAAGAGGATGACCCAGTAGTCCTGCAGTCCTTTAGCAAACACTAGTGACATGAGCAGAACTGAAAACCCAGGACTACTCCACTCCAAGCCTCCAGTTTTTCAGCAAGAAAAGAATTGATACATGTGAAAGCTGGCCCATTTCAAGGCTTTTTGTTCAAAGAAAATACTGTCCAGTACAGATAAATGTCACATCTCATACATTTCTTGTTAAACAAATATTGCTAACACAGTTTAAATACTTTCCCTTCTCCCATATTAAACTTTGCTGTCCTGTATTTATTTATCTTTCACGAGCAGTTCATATAAACATTGTGCTGAACACTAAAATAAAACCTTGTACAGAGGGGATGGAAGCGCTTATCAAAGTCAGAATTCATCCTATAACCAGCCTGCTCTCTAACACGAAACTGACTGGCACACAAAAATCCAAGATCATGTCATGACTCTCTATACTCAAGCAGATCTGGTCCAAGCAATCATTTGGAAACCAATTCAGCTCCAGATACTTGTTATTAAAAGCCTATCACATCTAGCATGCCAACAGCTCTATTTTGCCAGCCTACCAAACCAAGTAATTCAATCTATTTCAGGTAACAGAAGAAAAAGCAGATAATTATGGCTGAATTCACCTCTCTCAATCGCAAAGAAATAGCAGCAGGTATCTGGGTAAGACAGGCTTGCTTGTGGTCACCCTGTGATGCATCCTGTGAGCAGAGGAGCCTCAGCAGGCCTACGGCACAACCCAGTGTGACTCAGTGTGCTGGGAGCATGGCACTCCCAAGGATCTGGGGGCAAAGCATCTGGGAAGTGTACCACCAAAAAAAAAAAAAAATCCACGCAAACAACGAAACACCCAAACTTTTGTCACCTCTCCATGTGCTCAATGCCACCCTGCAAAATTACGCATGAGAAAATAAACCACTGCCACAGAACCTGCCACAGCCACCCAGGGTGTTGATGCCCCCTCCCTGGAGGTGTTCAAGGCCAGGTTGAATGGGACCTTGAGCAACCTGGTCTAGTGGGAGGTGTCCCGGCCCATAGCATGAGAGTTGGAATTAGATGATCTTTAAGGTCCCTTCCTTCCAACCAAAACCATTCTAGGATTATATGATCCCCCTTCTCAGGTCCCTGTGTTTCCACCACTTTCCATGAGATAACACAGAGGAGAGGCAGAGGTAGAAGAGACTGATTTGGCACATTGAAAAAGTAATCTGCATTTGCCAGGGTAAACTCCATTCTGTGTGACCAGATGCCAAGCAGAAGATGGCATCAAAGCAAGTGAGGCTCAAGACTGGAGAAAGGACAATGTCAGGACCCAGCAAGCTGCGAGCAGTGCTGCCAGGCACAGCAGCCCCCCGGACTCCTCCTGCCATTCCTGAGCACAACACAGAAAGACAGATAAACCTCTAATATACAGAAAAAACAGAGAGATGACAGGAAGGGGGGCACAGGACTGTAGATACAGAAGCAGGACAAGGACACAGGGAACCTTTTCAGGATGGCAAGCCCAGCTGCAGTGTATGGTACAGAGGAAATCAAAATCTATTGAGCGTCAAAAAGCCTTTCAGAAAGATCCTAGTAGATCTTTGCATGTGAGCACCAACAGTTATTTCATCTCCCTCTCATACCAGTTTCTTTAGAATGTAATATCCTTCTTGCTGTGGTGGCAAGACCTATCTCTTAAAAACAAACAACTGTCAAAATTTCATATATAAAAACCTTGCAATCCACATCGATTCCCCTGATTTCTTACAAGTGCCTTGTTTTCTTACAAGTATAAAGAATTGCTGTTTCCTCATAATTTAATTCATGTGAAACGTTTTGTTCTCAGACCCTGTGTACTTGGAGTTTGCTCTGGCTAGATGCCTCCACTCCATTGCCAAGCTTATGCTATTCCAATCAGCAGGATTGCCGCCCAAACAAAACACAATCCCAGATACAAACACCCTCCAAACTACAGGGAACTTCAGAGCCAGATGAGAATTTCACGACCAATCCTCTAACATCTCTCTACACTCAGCCAAACTAAACCCCCCAACCTAGGCAAATCTAAATATACAGGATATTCAGACACTGTGTTCCCAGTTCAACCATAATTGCTCAAAACTTTAGGTCCACTATGGAGATCCACATCAGAGAAGGAAGGAGTCAGTACATCAAGACACTCATGAAAATAAAGTAAGACTTCGGTCAATACTTCAGAACACTTGTGAAAATAAAATAAAACCTTCCCAAAACGTCAGTGGAGGAGGTAAAAGAGGTCACAGTACTACAGTAAAAAAGTTCTTTCGTCAGTGTGCTGGTTTGAGACTAA
>VWYK01000042.1:74371-85255 GCA_013399775.1 Semnornis frantzii | reverse complement strand
ACTCCCAAACCGTCACAGCCTCTTTTTCTCAGCAGCACATGGTGTGAGCAGTAGCTGCCAGAGTATGGAGAAGGGCTGCTAGGAAGTTACTCAGTAACTAAGTGGCTGTTTGGGCATTGCATTTAATGCTGTTTTCACAAAGCACTGCCTCCCTGTCTGCCCAAGTGCTCTGCAGCAGGGGCTGAGGAGGCTGCTTCCAGCACCCCAACAAGGAAAATGAAAAGGTCTTGCACTGCATGTGATGGTTTGGGAGTTCCCTGCCCCCCCCCCCCCCCCCACACACACTATAAAAATCCCCCAGACTAGACTCAGCCAGCTGAAAGTTAAGGACTGAAGCTCCATTTACAGCTCAGCACAGTTTACAAGCAGATCTATACACAATATCCAGGAATATTTACAGAAATATACAAGTTAAAGGTAATACGGAAACACAATCCCCCTCCCAGAAATCAGAGTCCCCAGGAGGGGCTCCCAACCACCCTTCCACCTTCTTCCCACCCCTCTACCATACCTCAGGGTCTGGCTTAGGTGCAAGGTGAGTTTGGAGGATGGGCAAGGGGAGTTAGAAGCATAGAGGCCAGAAGACAAACCAGCTTCCAGAGAAACAGAGGCTCTCTCTTATCTATGTTTGTGTCCTTGTTATACATCAGGCCTATGAGTGCAGCAGACACCACCAGTGTTTGCTTTTCACAGCCTATCATCTATTTTTTCTCATTAAAATATTCCAATTAGCTTCAGACCAGCACACTGCATGATGCCTGCTCGGGAGGAAAAGGACACAGCTGAGCAGCTCCTGCTGCCAGGGCAGGAGCAAAGCCTTCCTCTGGGGACAGAGCTTCTGAGATGGGTGTTGCCCTCCGTGGGGACAGCAAGGGCTGTGCAGGCATGTGAAGCTATTGCTTCAAGTGAAGCTATTGCTTCAAGTGCTGCAGGCAAACCTGACCTGAGTCCTGCATTGGTGGTGAGGCTTCAACACACCACACAGAACACAGAAGCCAAAGTCAGCTCAGAGGGCTCTAGCTCTAACTCCTGCCTGTCCTGGGCACAGCAGCAAAGTTGTGAACTCAGCAACAAGGCTTTTAATTCTGGAGAGCTTGGGTTAGCTCTGGGATTTGCCACTGAGCTTTGTCAGGTTTGGCCCTTAGCCCACCCCCCACCCCCCAGCATGGTGGGATTGGAAGGGACCTCTGGAAATCAGCCAGTCCAAGCCACCTGCCAAAGCAAGGCACCCACAGCAGCTTGCCCAGGATCACAAAGGCCAAGGAGAGTTGGAAGCTGTCCATAGAAGGATACCTCACTGGGCAGCCTGCTCCATGCCTCCAGCACCCTCATACCAAACAAGTTTCTCCTGTTCAGATGGAACCTCCTGCGTTGTGCCCATTGCCCCTTGTGCTGTCACTGGGCACCACTAACAAGAGCCTGGCCCCATCCTCTTGCCCCTACCCTTTAGCTCTTGCTGAGCATTTCTCAGATCCTCTCTGGAGCTTCTCTTCTCCAGGCTCAACAGCCCCAGGGCTCTCAGCCTTTCCTCCAGGCTCTTCAGCATCTTTGGAGCCTACATTGGACTCTCTCCCGTAGTTTCCTGCCCTTTCTGAACTGGGGAACTCAGGGCTGAACCCAGTTCTCCAGCTGTGGCCTCAGTAGGCTGAAATGCTTTATAAAGACACTTGAACACATCACAGCTGGAATATGTCCAGACTTCCAGACATGGCCCCTGGGCTCTGTCTGGACAAGAACTGCACAGACACCAAATTTCGAAGTCCTCACATGAAGAGTCTCTTGCATGTAAACTTGGGGTAAACATTTTCTTGACATACTACTAGCAGGATAAATCCACTAAGAACTGGGAGGATTCCAGACACAAACCCAAATTCAGCACACTGTGTGTGGGGTGGGGAGGGAAACTGCTGCAGGGTAGACAGTGCCAGCAGCAGCTCAGAGCAGATTACTCAAAGCTTTGCAGAGGAGTGCCAAAGCCTAAGGAAAATGCCCTGGGAGCACCACGTTGTGCCACCTGGAGCCCTGAACCACAATAGCCAATTGCTCCCAGACTGGATTCCCACCGGGAGGATGGAGCAGTCACACTGCCAGCCTCACCCACACACAAACCACAGGGCAGAGCTAACAAGGAACAGGGCCACAGCTGCTTTAGGGGCCCCATGGCCACAGCAAAGTCCTGTTTGGCAAGCAGCATCCACAATTAAGCCTCCCACTGCCTTGCTGATCAATCACCCTTTGCTTCGTCCACCATGGAACAGTCACACCAGAGGGACAGCGAGAGCAGCACAGCCCAGGCAGATGGGGTCAGCCACAGTACCCCCCACTTCAGGCTGATCAAATCATGAAGCCACAGAGCTGTTGAGGTTGGAAGAGACCTTGGAGGTCATCAAGTCCAACTGCTGCCCTAGAGCTCACAATTCCATCACTTTGGGGAGACACTGGCACGGGTTGCCCAGGGAGGTTGTGGAGCATAGAATCACCCAACGTGATCAAAGATCAAAGATCACATTGGGTGATTCTGTGCTCCACAACCTCCCTGGAGGTGTTCAAGGCCAGGTTGGATGAGACCTTGAGTGACCTATACTAGTGGGAGGTGTCCCTGCCTATGGTAAGGGGTTGGAACTAGATGATCCTTGAGGTCCCTTCCAACCTTACCATTCTGTGATTCTATGCTGCTAAGTCACTGCCACAGAACCACATCCCTCAGCATCACAGCCAGGGGTGATGTTTAATGATTGGTAACAAGTGAGCAAGACATGGAGGAGAAACCCCCACCAAAATAGAGAATTTACAGCTGCTCTTGGCAATGAAACCACCATGATCCACACTGGGATTATCACTTTCTCTAACAGCAAGGCAGAAACCATATTCCCACCCTGAAGACACCCACACCAGCCCTCTGTTCATTCACTTCTAGGGAGCACCTAAAGTGTTCCCAGGAGGGCTACCAGCCATAGAAACAGAGGCTGAGGTTTGGTATCTCTACTCTTATAGGGGAACAGTAATAACCAAAGTCAAGTGGAAACAGTTAGAGGAGGGGTAATGGGTTTGAAATGTCAGAGGGGAGATTGAAACTGGATGGTAGGAAGAAGTCATTTGCAGTGAGGGTGGTGAGACACTGGCACAGGTTGCCCAGGGAGGTGTTCAAGGTCAGGTTGGATGAGACCTTGAGCAACCTGTTCTAGTGGGAGGTGTCCCTGCTTATGGTGGGGAGGTGGAACTGCCTGAGCTTTGAGGTCCTTTCCATGAGACTGTGCAAACAGCAGTTTGCTCCTTTCACCTGCCCTCAGGCTCCTCAGTGGTCAGAGTGAAGTTATTCTGGGTTTTCAAATGTCTCTGTATCAAATATTGATATCCAAGGTGGAGTTCTTAACTGAGATCCAGGACTATCCCAGAATGCCAGCACAGTGGGGTTGGAGATTGCCCAGTCCAACCCCCCCTGCTAAAGCAGGGCACCCACAGCAGCTGGTCTGGGATCACAATGAGCAAGGGAGTTTGGAATCTCTCCAGAGGAGGAGACTCTGAGCAACAGGACACTCACAGTGAAGGAGTTTCTCCTCCTCTTCAGATGACACCTCCTGTGATTCCTCAACCATGTCCCAAGCAGATAAAGAGCTGTGGGCAGGGCTAATGGAAACCCTCCTTTGCTTTGCAGCATTGATCTCTGTGCCCAGCCTCCTCCCCAGCCCTTTCTGCTAAGTGTTAGGAAGTGAAATCCAAAGGGAGAAGCAACACAAACAGCAAATGTTGCCCATAAAGCCCTCTCATCACCCCATGGCTTATTACCTTTTGAGGTTATTTCCATTCCTTGGCATCAACTGGGACACAGATGGCTGCTTGGGTTTTATTGGCCTCCAAAAGTAGGTCAATGGTGGCACAGATATAGAGGGGGGAAAAAAAATAATAAATCAAAATCCTGGGGTTTACTGACCAAAGCCATCCACAAACAGCAGCAGCCTGGCAAATAACATCCCTGAGAGATCTCACCCAGCCCTCACAGGCCTGGCTGCCCAGCTGGGAACCAAACTAGCTCAGATCAAGTTGTTATAGGCACATCTTTGTTGTTTTATCCACCGGAGTCCAATCGCCCCGGCAGGAGTTACTCCTGCTGCATGGTGTCACAGCAAATGTAGGGTCTCAGCATTCCTTATCCCCCAGGGAGTGATCACAAAAACATAGAACCAGAGGATAGGTTTGGTTGGAAAAGACCTCCAAGACCACCCAGTCCAGCCATCAACCCAACCCCACCGTGGCCACTAAACCATGGCCCCAACTGCCAATGCCATGCGGTTCCTGAACGCCTCCAGGGATGGGGACTCTGCCACCTCCCTGGACAGCCTGTGCCAGTCCCTGACCACTCTTGCAGCAAAGAAATTGTTCCTCATCTCCAACCTAACCCTCTCCTGGCACAATTTCAGGCCATTTCATCTCATTCTATCACCTGATAGGAGGGAGAAGAGACCAACCTCCAGCTCACTGCAACCTCCTTTCAGGGAGTTGTAAAGAGCAATGAGGACTCCCTCAGCCTCCTCTGCTCCAGGCTGAGCAATCCCAGTTCCCTCAGCCACACCCCCCAGCCATCTTCTCCAGACCCTCCACCAGCCTCATCGCCCTTCTCTGGATCCTATCAGCGTCCTTCTTGGAGTGAGGGCCCCAAAACTGAACTCAGGATTTGAGTTGCAGCCTCCCCAGTGCCCAGTACAGGGGCACCATCGTTCTCCTGCCTCGTTTGCTAACAGTTCACAGAAGAAAGGTGCCACTAGGACCCTGCTGGTGCTCCACAGCACACAGATGTGCTGTGGATCAAAGATGCGTCCTCCTGTTCCTCCAGTCCCTGCTGTGACACCAAACATTCTGCAAGCAAAGGACCTTCCCTTTGCTCCTGCTCCTTTTTAAGGCCAATTTCCCAGCTCACAGCAGCAGCTGTTGCAGCAAGCAGGGTTTTCTGCTGCAGGAGCAAGCCGCTGTCTGCTGGGAAAGCAGACTGGCCAAAAATTGCCTTAAACTGGTACTGTGCCAAGCAGCACAGCCATGGTTTTACCCACACCAACCTTCACTGAGAGTAAGGTGACAGGGTTTGTGCCTGGTGAAGTGTTTGGGGGCAGATCTTCACTATCATAGAATCACTTGGGTTGGAGAAGACCTTTAAGCTCATCCATTCCCTAACTATCAAGGCTGGTGCTAACCCATGGCCCTCAGCATCACATCTCTGCCTCTTTGAAACCCTTCCAGCTTTCAAGGAAAAAAAAAAACAGGACCTTGTCTTTCAGGAATGTGTCACTTGTCAGGAGTTTTGCACTCTCTTTTCTCACACATAGTGAACCCCCCAGATTGAAATGCAAGTTGTCACTCCATGGAACAGATGTGCTCAGGAATCACACTTGTGGCTGAAGAGCAGGCTCCTGAGAAGCAGAGATCCCCGTGTTGGTCTTTTAAGCTGTGTCAAATGTGAGAGGAGTAAGAAGAGAAGGACACCGCTGGCTCCCCTGGGACACGGGTCCAGCTGGAGGGGAGCAGCAGGGCCAGATGCTGCCTGCTTTTGTCATCAGCTCCCTGCTCCACTCCCTGCTCCACTCCTCCTGCACTTGGCAAAACAAACGCCCAGGGAGGGGTTAGGCACTTCCATCCGATCACACGGCAAAGGCAGCAGCAGGCTCCCTGCTTTCCCTCACTACGCTCCAGTGTGAGGATGTCTATGTCAGGGGGAGGCTAAACAAATAATGCAGCTGGCAGAGGTCACCAAGGAAAGGAGCTTCACAGTTCAGGTATAGAGTGGGGGGCAGCTCTGCCATGCTCCCACAGAAACCAGTGCAGAGCAGAGGAAACCAGCAGCTTGCTCCAGCCAGGGCCAGCAGAGCCAGGGCACTAAAGCTGACTACAGCTCAGAATGGTGACTGACAATTGACATTTCTTACTCTCAGATGATTAAGGAAGTTGAACATCTTCCTTATGAGGAGAGCCTGAGGAAGCTGGGGCTTGGAGAGGAGGAGACTAGGAGGTGACCTGATTCATGTTTATAAATATGTTTAGGGTGAGTGCCAGGAGGCTGGAGCCAGGCTCTGCTGGGTGATGGCCAATGACAGCACAAGGGGCAATGGTAGAAGCTGAGGCATAGAAGGTTCCATGTGAACCCAAGGAAGGATTGTTTCCCTGTGAGGGTGACAGAGCACTGGAACAGGCTGCCCAGGGGGACTGTGGGGCCTCCCTCTCTGGAGATATTCAAGAACTGTCTGGATGTGCTCCTGTGTGATCTGCTCTGGATGCTGCTGCTCTGGCAGGGTGGTCTGGACCAGATGAGCTTTTGAGGTCCCTTCCAGTCCCTCACATTCTATGACACATTCTAGGATTCATTCTAAATGCCTTTGTTCACTGCAGTGGAGCTGAGAAAGGCATGAAGCCAGCAGGAGCTGATGACTCGAGTGTAGCTTTGGGAAAAGACACGTGAGTAAAAGTCAGTCTGCCTCTCAAAGCAATCTGAGCGCCAGAGAAGGCAGCAAGGCAGGCAGCAGGGAGAGCAAAAAGAAAGGCACCATGGCCTGGGACACCTCCCACTAGACCAAGGTTGCTCAAGGCCACATCCAACCTGTCCTTGAACACCTCCAGGGAGGGGGCATGGAGCTGACAGAAGCCATTCAGAGTTGTGGCTATACAGCAATGTAGACACATTCGTGCAGTAAGTTGAGAGCAGAAGCAGAAAGAGAACAAATCTCTTCCCTAGGGCCCTGCTCTATCACCCAGCCCTGATCTCCCACCCTAGACAACCACACACCAGGCAAGCTTGGAGGGTGCTTTTCCAGAGGTCACTTCAGGTTGTGGTCTCAACTCCTCAAGCTCAACAGACCCACGAGGTTCCACAAGACCCTTCTGAAACACCACAAAAACAATCCTAGAGGCCAAGCTGCTTCCCATGGACCTCAGACATGGATTTAAGTCCGCCTCAACATTAGTGCCTGAGGTCTGCTGTGGAAAGGGAGAGCAGTTGGTGCAAAAGGAAGGGCAGGGAGGGATTGGCACATCCCAGAGCTGCTCCCACCCGTGTAATTCTAAGCACAGTTACGGTTCTGCATCTGTCTTGAGATGTGGAGCTCCTCAGCCCTTGCTGGAAAATGCCACGTGGCAGGAGCAGCAGTTGAGTTTCCTGAGGAACAGATGCTGCTCACAGAGAAAGTCACAGCCTCCTGCTAACTTATTTCACTCCAAGATTTGCAGGGAATTCTCAGGAGACTGGGCCTAGAAGCTCAACACTTCATTCAAGAAGCATCAGAGATATGAACCTTGCCAGAGGAGATCTGCCAGGAACTGCTTCCTGGCACTCCCCCATCAGAGATCTTTGCAGTCTGACAGCTGAATTAAGAATTGCTTCAGTTCATACCCTAAATAAATAAATAAATAAATAAACAACCCACTTTTATTCTGGGCTTGTCTACACAAAAAGAAAACCTTCAAAGTGCAACTTTTTTCCTGCTGTGCCAAAGAGAAAGTCCCAATTCCACCCCAAACGAAATACTTCATTCCAAGGCATTCAGGATGTGCAAAACCATCAAAGGAGCACCAAGCTGTGGGCATGCTCAGCAGTGTGACTGAACAGCTTGCCACTTGGCAAGGGTACCTGAAACCAAGACACTTCCTTGGGGGCTTTGACTCCTGCTGAGGTCTCCTGGCAGCACCAGAGGCAGCTAAAGCAGTGGGTACAGCAATGATAGCACTTGCAGCCCTGCACTCTCACAACTAAATCACCTTGGAACTTCTTAATGGGTGGACTTGATGACTTTAAAGGTCTCTTCCAACTGAAATGATTCTATCATTCTTCTGCAAGTGGTCTTTGGCAGCAAGGGCAGATGAAGGCATAAGAGGAGGAAGGCTTGGACAGGTGCACCCCACACACTCACCGTGAACAGAGAGACCTCTCCATGCCTGGAGCAGATGGAGTTACAGCTCATGGGAGCTCATCTGATCCTCAGCTGGGAGGATCCTTGAGTGCCTAAACCCCTCAGTACTGTGGAAGGTGTTTGTGTGGCACAGATGATCTGCTTCCAGCCTGGGTGACACAAACCTTCCTGACACAAGCCAAGCTTGAGATTCACACCCAGTGAAGAGAATTTCAGCTGGGAGATCCTGGAGCACCACACCACAGCTGTTCTCAGCATGCCCAAGCAGAGTGGGCACTGCCTTCTAGGTCTTACCTAAACCTCCTGAAACAGGTCTCATGCTGCTGGGGATATTGTTGCCTCAAAAGGTTTGACTGGGCAAAGAAGTGAGGCATTGGTGACTACTCAGGACAGTTTGGATAGTGCCAGTCACAGCCAGGCAGGACTGCATCAGTGACCTTGGGTTGCTGGTGTGTCACAGGCTCACAGGGTGTTAGGGAGGGCCCTCTGAGATGACAGGTTCACAGGATGCCAGGGGTTGTAAGGGACCCAAAAAGAGCATCCAGTCCAACTCCCCTGCCAGAGCAGGACCAGACAATCCAGCTCAGGTCACACAGGAGCAGATCTGGACAGGGCCTGAAATTCTCCAGGGAAGGAGACTCCACAACCTCTCTGTGCAGCCTGTGCCAGTGCTCTGGGTCCCTTACAGTAAAGAAGTTGCCCCTTGTGTTAAGCCAGAACCTCCTATGCTGCAGCTTCCATCCATTGCTCCTTGTCCTATCCCAGGCAGCAGGGAGCAGAGCCTGTCCCCCCCATTCCTGACCCCCAGCCCTCAGAGATCTATAAACATTGATTAGATCCACTCTCAGTCTTCTCTTCTCCAGACTAAGCAGCCCCAGGTCCCTCAGCCTCTCCTCACCAGGCAGTGCTCCAGTCCCCTCATCATCCTCACAGCCCTTCCCTGGAACCTCTCCAGCAGATCCCTGTCCCTCTTCAGCTGGGGAGCCCAGAACCGAACACAGTACTCCAGATGCGGTCATTGAGTCCAAGCCCCCTGCCAGAGCAGCACCATAAGCTAGTGCAGGTCACACGGTCAGTCCTGAGCCTTCTCCAGGTGGCCCTGGAAAACCTGCTTCTGATATTTTAGATGGCAGAAAATTCAGCTCCAGCAATAAAGAGAACACATGATGTGACCCTTTCAAAGACAGAGCAGTGCAGACTCTGAGACTGGTTTCATGCTGATTAGTCACAGGAGCTGGACGAGCCCTGGGGTCAGACCCTCACTTTTTACAGGCTCTAAGATTACCACAGGACTCAGCTCCAAGAGTGTGCTCCCCAGCAGAACTGTTTTATAGTACAGAGCCATGGAGTTGTTTCAGTTGGAAAAGCCCTTTCAGGTCATTCATCCTCTAACTCCACCAAGGCTGGTGCTAAACCATGGCCCTCAGCACCACATCTAAACACCTCTTCTAAACACCTTCAAGGATGAGGATTCAACTAACTCCCTGGGCAGCCTGTGCCAGTCTTTTGGAACCCTTTCAGCAAAGAAGTTTCTTCTAATGTCCAACCTGAGCCTCCCCCTGGTGCCATTTCCTCTCACCCTCTGTTTCACAACTGGTGGGAAGTCTGTTGATGATTTAAAGCCAAATATTTATTTGTAACTTCTCAGAGCAAACAAACCAAACCTCTTGCTGATTTGTTTGTTAGCATTAAAATAAAAGCCTAACAAGAAATATTTACCTCAAAGCGGGGTCGAAATGTTGCTGGAGACACTCCAGTGAGTAACCCTTGGGCAGACTGGTAGAAGGAAAAGAAGTATTTTCCAGTTCTGACCATACCCCTTCCCTCTTCTGGAAGCTATCTTCTGTAGCTCCATGCATGGAACCACAGAATGGTAGGGATTGGAAGGGACCTCCAGAGATCATTGAGTCCAACTTTCCCTGCTAAAGTAGGGCACCCACGGCAGCTTGCCCAGCATCACAATGGCCAGGGGGGTTGGAAGCTCTCCACAGAAGGAGGATCCACAACCTCTCTGGGTAGCTTGCTCTAGGGTTCCAGCACCCCCATACCAAACAAGTTTCTCCTCTTGTTGAGGTGGCACCTCCAACTCATACCCACCCTTCCTTATCCTATCACTGAGCACCACCAAACAGAGCCTGGCACCTTCATCTTGATACTTACCCCTCAGATATTCAAAGATATTGGTAAGGTCCATTCTCAGTCTGTTCTTCTCCAGCCTACACAGCCCCAGGGCTCTCAGCCTTTCTTCCCAGTAGAGATGTTCCAGTCCTCCAGTCATCCTCATCGCCTCCATGGGGCTCTCTCCAACAGATCTCTGTCTCTCTTGGGCTGGGGAGCCCAAAACTGGACATCGTATTCCAGGTGTGATCTCAGCAAGGCAGAGCAGAGCAGAAGAACCTCCCTAGACCTTTTCTTAAAGCACCTCAGGATGCCAGTAGCACTCTCGGCCACCAGGGCACCTTGTTGTGCCATGCAGAACTTGCTGTCTGGCAGCACTCCAAAGGCTGTCTCCACAGGGCTGCTTTCCAGCGGCATGAATGTTGCACCAAGAGCAAACTCCTGAAGAGGAGGGAGCTGTCAGTTCATATTTGAGATGGTAAAGAGAGGTTTGTGTACTGCAGGAAAGTCCCACGAGCATCAGCAGTGCTTCACCTCGCCTGCTACAGGTACTTTCCAGGATAAATGTTTATCCATTTGGCTGGAATATTCCAGTTGGAGATGTGCTCGTGGGGTTTGGGTGATCTCTCTCTGAACTGTTGTTCAGGAGGTCTCAGAATAACACATTGTCTCCTCAAAGGTAATGAAGGTTCTGACAACCCTTTATGAAACAGCAGCTCCTGCCCTTCGGAGCTCAGGTTGGGCATGAGCCAGCAGTGTGCCCAGGTGGGCAGCAGAGCCAATGGCATCCTGGCCTGGAGCAGGAGCAGTGTGGCCAGCAGGACCAGGGAGGTTATTCTGCCCCTGTGCTCAGCACTGCTCAGGACACACCTTGAGT
>VWYK01000042.1:30547-60310 GCA_013399775.1 Semnornis frantzii | reverse complement strand
CTGGAGCAGGTCCAGAAGCTGGTGAAGGGTCTAGGGAAGAGCAGCTAAGGGACCTGGGGGTGTTCAGCCTGGAGAAAAGGAGGCTGAGGGGAGACCTCATTGCTCTCTGCAGCTCCCTGGAAGGAGGCTGGAGCTGGGTGGGAGTTGGTCTCTTCTCTCAGGTAAGAAGAAGGACAACAGGAAATGGCCTCAAGTTGTGCCGAGAGAGGTTTAGGTTGGACATGAGGAACAATTTATTCCCTGAAAGGTTTCTCAGGGCCTGGACCAGGCTGCTCAAGGGGAGTGATGGAATCTCCAGCCCCAAAGGGATTGAAAAGCCATGCAGATGTGGTGCTGAGGGACACGGTTCAGCGGTGACCTGGCAGTGCCAGGTTAACAGTTGGACTGTGTCATAAAGGTCTCCAACCAAACCAATCCTGTGATCCTCTGACACCCATCAGCCACAGCTGGCTTACCAGTAAGTAAGCAACAGCCTTGTCCTGGAATCATCAGCAAGTCTGGGTAGAAGGTGCATGGCAGGTGGGTTTGCTCTACCTTGCTAATGACTCTCTTGGACTGAAGCACAGGAGCTACCTGCACCTCTGCCAGGCTTCACTGAGGCTGGTCAGTGAGCTCAAGAGGATTTCAGAAGCCTTCTTTCTCCCTGAAGCTGGGCTAAAAATACTTTTATTTTGAAAAGAAGCAGAAGAGTGGGGAGCAAAGTACAGGGAAGTTCTGAGAGATGAGTAACAGATATCCAGCTGCTTCAGAAACTAGGCTGGAGCTTGTCACCACTTCTACACAGCAGGGCATGGCCTGCCACAAAACAACAACTGTGCAGGGACACAGTGAAGCAGTTCACAGCCCTTCTGAAAGTCAGCAGCTGGAAAGAAGGACAACCCACCCTCTGAGCACTCCAAAGGACAAAAGGATCCAGGGAACACAGCTGAAAAGTGACAGCTGCCTAACTTGCAGCATCACCTTGCTGGATGAATTCACCTGGAGACCCCTGATGAACACAGCAGTTACTTGAGCTAGTAGGAGCAAGATTAATCCCCCTTGTGTTGACACCAGATTATCAAATCCACTATTAAAAAAAAAAAGAGACAAACTCCTTTTAAAACCCTTTTTTTCCCTCTGCAGTTACCTCCAATTCCTCCAAATCCTTTCACAAATTGGGATCCTTCCTGTGATTTGTCTGTAACAATTTCCAATGTTGCTCCAAATTTCTTGTAGTTGTTTGCAAACCACTCCAGAAGGGGCATACTTTCTATCAGTTCATGTTCCTGGCCAGTCTGTGCAGATATTTGAGAAGGGGAAGGGGAAAGAAATAAAAATGTTATGGTCACTACATGTTAAGTAGAGAAAAATCCATACCAACAAGTTTGTCTTTGGCTTCAACATCCCCGCTGTCTTTCCAGCCCTCATGCTCAGACCAGAGCAGTCTGGCACACTTGGCAGGGACTGGCTTGTAGTGTTCCTGACACATCTCTGCATCAGACAAGAGCTGGCACAAACAGAAGGCTCCTGGTGCTAAGAAGTTAGCTATTGACAGGCCTTGTTTTGAGCTGCTACACTACAGAAGCTAGTGCTCAAGTAGAAGAGAAAATGCCCTGTTTATTCTTCTGCTCAACTGCCCCCTCATGCTACACTCTCAGTCTCAGTGATTCTTTAGAAACGTGGTGCTGTTGACTCCAGGAAATCCTGATCTATGCAAACAGAGTCAAAAGGCACTGGTTTTACAAGGAGAAGGTCAAGTGATTATTTATGGCATGGTAGATAGCATCGTGAACCTTACATGCAGAGAAGGAACTAGCAATTACTCCATCAGGAGGGAGAGCAGCTGGAAAAGGCCCCTCCTGGCAGTCCTAGTATGAGCCAAAGATGCCCACCTTCTTTTGCCAAGGACAGACTTCTTTGCCAAGTTCTCATACCCCACTCCATCAGGGCTTTTTGACTTGCACAGGCAGTGAGTGACAGATCTATATTCCCAACACATCTAGAAGCAAACATTCTTCTGCACTTAAATGACACAGTTCCTACCCTCACAGTTATCGTGTACTGACCACAACAGTGCACAAAAAGCAGAGAGCAATGCTCTGGAACCTTAGCCTGGCATGCTGTATGGTGACTACCAATCTCTTCTAGCAGGTGGTCAACAGTCCCATATTGCCTCTCACTTCAAGTGTTTTACCCAGTCTTGGAATTGGGAGCAGGAGAGATTGGAGGAAAACAAGCCTAGAATCCAAGGGCTACATTGAAGGTGATCAGAAAGAGCCAGAGACTACCAGTTTGAAGTCTCATCTGAGTGCCAGAAAGGTCTTCAGGCTCCCGTGCTTGTGACCAGCTAAGCTCACACACTGAGAATGCTGCATCGGTGCTGAGAATAAATCTACCAGCCCCAGAGATGAAATACCTCTTTATCTGTGAAGTGGGATTTATCCTTCTCCTGCTCTGGTGTCAAATACAGGATCTTCTCCTCTGAGAAGGGAGAGAGAAAACAAACAAATGAGGATGGATAAGACTATCAGATGCAGGTTAAAGACAGCAAGAGACTCCCAACGGGCAGCAATGACAACGCCGAGGGTTTGGTCATTGACAATGCCTCTCTCTAGCCAAAGCTCCATGAGAAACCAATCAGGGCCTGCCAGTAGAGAGTAACTGTAGTGCCAACATCACAAAAGGAAGAGGCCCTGCTGTAGGGTTTGTCTGTAGTCACTAGGAATTGTAGGTTTTGCCAGAAAGGTGAAGTCAGCATCCCCTCTGTAACCCACTGGTCTCACATTCATATGCGTACAACCGACAGGCAGGTTTCAGGCTGGCTCTGTGACACAAACGGACACCCCAGCACTGATTCTTTCTGTACAGAGGAAGCTTTCTATTTAAGAGTGTTTGAGAAGCTGCAAGTTAGTGACCTGCCTACACAACATCCCCTTGAGCAAGTCCTTAAAGATCTCTTTGTGGAGTCCCTCCAGTGTAATCTATCCAAGCATGACAGCTGAGGTGTTAAACCACTCAGGGACCTCCCAGAAGTGCTACCTACCCTCCGTGCCTTGGCAGTGCAGAACATATCTCATGATATCCAGATTTTCATAGACTATCAGGATCTCTACTGCTCCCATTTCCAAAGCTTTTAGTGTATCTTCGACACCAAAGCAGTACTTCCCCGTGTCCTGACTGATCTCGTCGAAGTATCGTCCTGCAGCCAGGGTACAAAGAGACTGTCAAGAGCAGCGATCAAGCCATGTGGATTTTTAACAAGCCTGATTTCTATGCAGCAAGAAACTAGAAAAGCAGCCTGCAATGCTCCTGAAGGAAGTCAGGGACATGGTAAGATGTAATTTATAACATTCATTGTCAGGAATCTCACTGGAGTGAGGGCCTACTTTCACTGGGGGGAAAAAAAAAATCACTTGGACTAACCAAGCGGGAGGCACTATTTAATCTCTCTCCAATTCTGGTGTCCCCAGCATAAGCAGCACACAGAGCTGTTGGAGTGAGTCCAGGGGAGGGCCACAAAGATGATCCAAGGGCTGAAGTACCTCTGCTATGAGGACAGGTTGAGGGAGCTGGGGTTGTTCAGCCTGGAAAAGGCTCTGGGGAGACCTTAGAGCTGCCTTCCAGTACCTGAAGGGATGCTACAGGAAGACCGCAGAGAGACTTTTCTTAAGGGTGTCCAGAGATAGGACAAGGGGGAATGGTTTGAAGCTGAGGGAGAGCAGGGTTAGACTGCATCTTAGGAAGAAGCTCTTCACTACAAGGGTGGTGAGACTCTGGAAGAGGTTGCCCAGAGAGGTTGTGGTGGCCTCCTCCCTGGAGTTGTTCAAGGCTAGGTTGGATGAGGCCTTGAGCAGCCAAATCTAGCTGAGAGGTGTCCCTGCCTGTGGTTGGTTGGTAGGAGTAGATGTCTAAGTTCCCTTCCAACCTTAGGCATTCTATAATTTTTTGATACTTTTACTGTTCCTCTCTTTTGCTTTCAATTGAGCTGACAATCAGATGAGGGATCATTTCAGCTGCTGTCTTAAAGGAAAGCACCTCTTAACTCTCATCTTGCTGAAGACACAAACAATCCAAGAAGGTATTTTTTCCTCTCCCACCCCAATGTCATCAGAAGGCCTGAAACTAAAATGATCTCTGATGAAAAGAGGCAGAAAAGATTGAAAAGTTTGGTGAGGAAAGCAACCCAGTAAAAAAAAAAAACCTCTCGTTAAGTGCTGCAGCAATTGAGCAGATGTCCAAGATGGTAATCAATAGAGAAGGCCACCATAAGACAGAAGGCACTGAGGGCTGAGGCAGCACACAAAGGCACTACCAGGAGGTCCTAAGAAATATCAGCACATTCAATCAAGCAAACCTGGCTCAGAAGGCTGTGCACGTAGCCACATACCTATTAGTTTCTTCTCTTGAATGAATTTCACATTGGAGAGGACCTCAGTTGACAGTTCAATTGCTTGATTGAATCCATTTTCTCCTCCATATGAAATGTCAACTAGTTTGAGCACTTTGGATTGCAACCGCTACACAAGAAAGAGAGGAGACATGACAAAGAGTCTGTTACACAGCACTGCCACAAGACCACTCCATAATGCTACAAGAGTAAGTACCTGGCAAGTGTCACAGCATTAATCTATTTTGCTTCACTTGCAAGCAGGGATTTTGAGTCAGAGGAACCTCAGAATGCTTAATATCGAAGCACAATTCTCAGGCAGCAGGGCCACGGAGATTAGATTTAGTGGAGTTTAATTCTAACAAAGCTTCTGCTTTAGATTTGGGAATGTGAAGCAGTGATTCCAAACCAGGGAGGGTGGATTTACTTTACTCTGCTCTCACCAGACCCCATTTGGAGTCCTGTGTGCAGTTCTGGAGTCCCCAGCACAGGAAGGACATGGAACTGCTGGAGTGGGTCCAGAAGAGGGTCACAAAGATCCTGAGGGCTGCAGGAGCTCTGCTATGAGGACAAGCTGAGAGAGTTGGGGCTCTTCAGTCTGGAGAAGAGAAGGCTTCCAGGAGACCTTAGAGTAGCCTTCCAGTATCTGAAGGGGCCTACAGGAAGGCTGGGGAGGGACTATTGACAAGGTCTTGTAATGACAGGACAAGGTGCAATGGGTTTGAGGTGGCAGAGGGGAGATTGAAAGTGGATGTTAGGAGGAAGTTGTTTACAGTGAGGGTGGCGAGACACTGGCACAGGTTACCCAGGGAGGTTGTAGCTGCTCCCTCCCTGGAGGTGTTCAAGGTCAGGTTGGATGAGGCCTTGAGTGACCTGTACTAGTGGGAGGTGTCCCTGTCTATGGCGGGGGGTTGAAACAATGATTTTGAGATCCTTTCCAACCTTACCATTCTATGATTTCTTATTAGCACTGTTACTAAGAAAAGGAGACCCTACCTCCTAGCAGAAGGCCATAGGAAAGGGAGACCTCTCTAGGACCCACCACATGTTTTGATCCAATCACCTCAGACACAGAGACACATTTCACAGCGCAGCTACTACTGCTGTCACCATACTGGCAGCTGAAAGGTTTGGACTGTGCTGAGAGAAGGCCACTCACCTGATCAAACATGTCAGATTGACTTAGTTCAGTTTTGAAGTCAGCTGATCCAGCTAACACCAGCCCAGCCACGTTCACCTTGTCCCCAGAGATGAAGAGCTGCACGGCTGTCTCCGCTACCTTCCTCACGTAGTTGTGCCGCTTCTCCATCCTCAAGCGAGCGAAGCGCAAGGCAGACTGACCTCCTCTACCTGCACCACAGCACAGAGTCAGGGACCACTTGGCAAGGCATTTCAGGAAGATTATTAGCACATGGTATCAACTGGGCTCTCAACAGCTGAAGCTAAGGGCAGATGAAGCCTTTGGAATTAGTTTGCCACAAGCAGAGCCAGAGGCACTCATTCAAACAGCAGGAGAATAAAGAGGGTTTGCGCGCAGCAAACGAGTTCTGTTATTCCACAGAGGGGAATATGTTTGGGGCTTTCTTATCCTTTGTACCCAGAATCACAACTCTCTGTAGAAAATCTGAACATCTGTGCACATCTGCCACAGCCTGTACCTCCATTAAAGCTATTTCCTTTCTTACACTGCCCCACACACTTTTCTTGCTGATGCAACCCATCCCAGCAACCTCTGCTGCAGAAACTTACTGGGGCAGGTGTTTCCATCTCATTTCATTCCCCTCTTTATCTGTAGAGGAGGAGGAGTAACTAAGAAGTAAACCAGTAGCAGTGACCAATTTGCTGAAGTACTTAGAGGCTCACGATGATACAGCATCATGTAGTGGAAGCAGAATTTTGCTCACTGTCTCAGGCTTCTGTGCTTCTTGCTTTTCACTGCAGCGCCACCAGATGCACACTTCAAAGATGCTGCGAAGTGGGTACCACTCCTTGTGCCAATAATTTACTGAGGACTGTCCCCAAACCAAGCAAAGGGTCACATGTCCCAAAAAACCCAAGAGGAGCCACTTTAAGAAGCTCAGCTGCACATTACAGTGATTCATTAAGCTTGACAGAAGGCTCAGTCGAGAGGCTTTGCTGTCAGATTTCAGGGGAGCAAAGAACTGAGTCGAGCTAAACACCTACAGGCCAAATTCCCTGCTTCTGCCCTCACAGCCTACCCCGTGACACTCTGGAGACAGACTGATGTGTTACCATGCTTCTTTGGAAGATCCACAGTGAATTTGTGCAGGACTTCTCGTGTGTTTCCTTGAAGGGTTCCAAAGAGTGCACCACTACCATCTATTACAATAAAGCCAAACTTGCTGTCGTCGGAAAGCAGCGCCGTGAGAGCCTGCAACACAAAATGATGCTGTCAGCAGGAAGCAGTCTGGCTCAGAAAGGCTACCAGCTACAGTACACCTCACCACACTGCACTTCAGGGGTGCTCACTGTTTGTTTGGGTTTATTAAATAACTAAACCAGAAGAAGAGCAGCAGATTCAAAAGTTGAGACTAGCCCTGAGGACCATCTCACACAAGGCTGCCAAGGGCAGAAAGGAAGCTCATGGTTAGGCTTGATAACAACATTCTTCCCGTGGCATCACAGGCAGGTGGAACACCCAAAGCCTACAGCTCAGCTCTGCTAAGTGTTCAAGCAAACAGATCACTCCTCTGTGAGGCTGCATCACCTCTATGGTTGGCAGAACCACATGAGCCTTTCCTAGCATTGCAGCCAGGAAGGCAGAACCTGCTTAGTTCACTGCTCAGCCAGTTTTATACAGCAAAGCACCAGTACAGACCAGCTTTCAGCTTACCCACCACCACAAACACTGTTTGCAACACCTCCTGGCTTCAAGCCTCAGAGGTAGAATGATGAAATCCACAGTAGCTCTGACAAATTCAGCCTTACAAAGCAGTGCTAAGTGACAGTAGCAATAAATGTCCTGTGCACAACTGGCTAGAGAAGGCAGACACAACATTCTCTGGTAAATGAAGTTATCTTTCCATTTTGTTCCCTTCAAAGTAGGCAGCTAAAGTCATCCTGTGAGGTGGTAGAATGGTTTAGGTTGGAAGGGACCTCAGAGATCATCTGCTCCAATCCCCCTGCCATGGGCAGGGACATCTCTCACCTAGACTTGGGTGCTCAAGGCCTCATCCAACCCGGCCTTGAATACCTCCAGGGAGGAGGCAGTCACAACCTCTCTGGGCAACCTCCTCCAGAGTCTCACCACCCTTGTAGTGAAAAGCTTCTTCCTAAGATGCAGTCTAGTCCTGTTCTCCCTCAGCTTCAAACCATTCCCCCTTGTCCTGTGTCTAGACACCCTTCTGTAGGATCCCTTTAGGTATTGGAAAGCAGTTCTAAGGTTGCCCTGGAGCCTTCTCCTCTCCAGGTTGAACAAGCCCAGCTCACTCAGCCTATCCTCAGAGCTCCAGCCCTTGGATCATCTTTGTGGCCCTCTCTGGACTTGCTCCAACAGTTCCATGTCCTTATGCTGGGGACATCAGAGCAGGATGCAGTATGAGGGTCTCACAAGAGCAAAGTAAAGGGCCATTTACACAACTAGAGCACTGCTTGGTAGTGAGATTTCTGAGCTACTTTGGTCTAATTCCCTGCCCAGCCTTGGTCCTGGTGGTGTGGGACATCCACAGCTACTCATGCCTCATACTTCTTTTCCAAAGGAACCAGCTACTGCTCCCCCAAGGGTTCCCACTCTTGCTCACTTCAGCATGCTCAATAAAAGTAACGGCCAGGATCCGCTTCCTGGCTGGCAAACCCACATCAGCAGGATGGAGGACTTGTCAAATTCCAGAGTGTTTTAAGTCACCAGCTCAATACTGAGAGAGTGATGGTGTTGGTTTACTGCAGAGGACCTTTAACTGCCTGCATGCCTGCCAGCTTGATTACTGTACTGAAGGGAAAGGATAAAACCCATCAGTCATCTTTATCCCAAACCCACACCGCCAAGGCTACAGCTTTCAAGGCTTAAAAGAAACAGACTCTAAGGTTTAATGGAATCTACTGGCCAAAATAAATATTCTGTATTAATTCCTCAGCAGTGGGATGAATGAGAGGAGGAAGTGCCATATTACATTGCAATCTATTTAACTGGGACACAGCCAAGCAAATCCTGTGACTGGAATGAATGCTCCAGCCAAGGTATCAAAATAAGTCATTGTAAATCCCACCCTTCAGGGTTCATATCCCTCTTGGGAAGTTACTCTGGTTTCACACAGGCAATAAAATATCTGGAGGAAATCTTATCAGATACTCCTGCCAGGCAGCAGATGACTACAGTTCCCATGTTCCTGATTCCCTCTTGTTTTAATGAAGTATCCAACCATTAGCAACTCCTTCAGTTCCCCTCCACTGGTTCCATGTCAGCAATTCCAGTGTTTGACCTTGGGAGCCCTGGTGGGCAATAAGTTAGCCATGGGGCAGCAATGTGTCCCTGTGGGCAAGAAGGCAAATAGGATCCTGGAGTGCATTCAGAGCGTGGCCAGCAAGTCAAGGGAGGTTCTCCTCCCACCTCTACTTTGCCCTACTGAGAGCAAATCTGGAGTACTGAGTCCAGATCTGGGGTCCTCAGTTCAAGAGGGACAGGGATATAATGGAGGGTATCCAACAGAGGCCACAAGGATGATGAAGGGACTGAACATCTGTCTGTGAGGAAAAGCTGAGAGACCTGGGGCTGTTTAGCCTGGAGAAGAGCAGCCCCAGAGGGGATCTGATCAATGCCTATAAATATCTGCAGGGTGAGTGTCAAGGAGAAGGGGCCAGGCTCTTCTCAGTGGTGTCCTCTGATAGGACAAGGGCAGCGGATACAAACTGGAACCCAGGAAGTTCTACCTCAACATGAGGAGAAACTTCTCTGCTGTGGGGGTGTTGGAGCCCTGGAGCAGACTGCTCAGAAAAGCTGTGGATGTTCTTTCTCTGGAGACTTTCAAGACCCATCTGGATGTGCTCCTGTGTGACCTGCCCCAGGTGATCCTGCTTTGGCAGGGGAGTTGGACTTGATCTTCAGGGGTCCCTTCCAATCCCTACCATTCTATAATTCTATCAAACACAAAAAAGGGTTATTGCTCTTCTCCTGCTCCTTCAGCCTGGGCTGAAGCTTTACAGTGAGGCTGCAGAGAGAGTTGAAGATCACATCTCTGCTCCTTGACATGCCCTCTCTTTCAGTGGACATCTGCTGACATCCCAAGCCAGATGCCTTAGCTGTTGAGCTGTAATTGCACACTGCGGGCAAGCACTGGGTTAAAAGCACAGTTCCACAACCAAACAAGATCAAGAGGCAAATCAAGACTTCAGTGCTGGCATCACCTCATTGCCCAGGACAGCTCTGACAGCTAGCTGGGATTCTGCAGTACAGACAATACCAAAGGGTAACCTAGAGCAAACAGTCTATGGAGAAAGGTGCCATGGCAGTTGCCACAAAGCCCTCTCAAGTCATGGCCACTCTCTCACTGGGCAATGCTCCAGACCAGCAGCAGTGCATTTACAGCTGCCTCCTGGGAACAGCCCGCTGGGCAACAGCTCCTTTTTCTGTGTTCCAGCACTGCCTTGAGCCAGTGGCTGCAGCCAAGACCAAATGAATCCCCCTCCTGGTAGGGCAGGGGGCAACCCACTACTGTCCACTCAGTGTCAACAACTGCAGGGACAAGCATCTCCCTTGCCTTTGCATGTCTGGCTCCTTCCTGATCTGCCTCATTTACCTCTTGCTTTCAACTGCCTATGGATATGTGGGCTCAGCAGAACTCAAGAGCTGCCCCTGGGTGAAGTTTTTTTACTCTGGTAGGTCGAAGATCTATTGGGAATTCATCCTTTGTGGGGAGACAGTAACAGGGACACAGCTCACTTGTGCAACAATCACATCTTTCCCTCCTGTAGTCTTCCTTGGAATCATGGATCAGATCTCCCAAAACTGGAGCAAAGAAGCAGAGCTGCATCACTGAAGGCCTGTCAAACCCATGTCACATAAGCTTGGTGACAGGCAATCAGGTCTCAGTCCACATATTTATGGTGGTGAACACCATGGAGGTGAAAGGCAGTCAGTCAGCTACTACAAACATGGAGACTGCAGCTGCCAACAGAGTCAACACAGATTTAGATGCCATGAATTGACTTTGTGCAGTCAAGAGCAGGGTAATCCACATTAGATAAACCTCACACCATTCATTTAACTTAGATAAGATGTTGGACAAAAACACTATCACTTCACTTCAGATAGACCAGGCACTTGCCAGTTCTCCATCAAGGGGCTGGGTTAACACATCTGACATCAAGCCTGGCAACATCAATACTGTTTTGGCATTGCTTTAAGGTCTGGTTTGGAACAAGATCTATGAGCCTCTAAAGAACAAAACCTGCCCCAGTTAGAGGAAATCTTATGTCTGTGGGTTACACAAAGTGCAGTTACTTGCTGGGCCTTAAGGTCAGCTGTAGTAGGAGTTGGACAACATCTCACAGCATCACAGAATGACTGAGATGGGGTGAAGGAAGGGACCTTTGGAGAGCACCAACTCCAACGCCCTTGACAGAGCAGGCTCACCTAAGGCAGGCTGCACAGGTCAGCATCCAGGTGGGTTTTGAATGACTTCAGAGATGGAGACTCCACCACCTCTCTGAGTAGCCTGCTCCAGTGTTCTACCATCCTCTCGTTATGTTTAGATGGAACTTCCTATGTTCCAGTTTGTGTCAGTCTTGTGCCCTTGACTTGTCGCTGGGCACCACTGAATAGATCCTGGTCCCACTCTCCTGACACCCAACCTTTATTGAGTAGCACTGATGAGAGCTCTCCTCAGCCTTCTCTTCTCTAGGCTAAACAGCCCCAGATCCCTCAGCCTTTTGTCTTGATCATCTTTGTAGGCCTTTGCAGTTCTCTGTCCTTGAACAGGGAAGCCCAGAACTGGACACACTACTCCAGATAAGACCCCCTCAGGAGGACTTGACTGCTTTCAGCAAACATCCCACAGCCATCCAGTGGTTTCAGCAGCAGGCTACCTTCAGCAAAGCCCACTGCTCTGCAGGCTGTAGGCTCAAGCACACCACAGACTGTTCCAGAGCCTAGCAAAGCAGTCTGACTTCTGCAAGACCAGCAGGCAACAGGAGACTTCTTACCTCCGTGTGGAATTTGTTGTCACACAAATACAACGATGTATTGATTGGTTTGAAAGGTTCAAAGTCAATGTTGACTTTCTTCTCTTTTCCTTCTTCTGTCACAATTGTTCCACAGTAAACAACCAGACCATTTGGAGGTACTACAAAGGACACAATGCAGTTTTAGATCACTAAGCAGCATTGTAAGCTGGACCCACCAAAAGCTAATTACTAAGCTGTAAGACTTAAGGCAGAGTTGAATTTGAAGATCCTAAGAGGTTTTTTTATGTCACATTTCCCCCACCTCATTCCCTCCCAGATCTCTACAATGAAAAGCAAAGTAATTTAGTGCACCCATGCTGAAGGGTTTGGAGCAGGAAGCTAAAAGCACCAATGGTGAAAGGACTTGCTGACTGCTAAACCCATGAGCCTGCAAGCTCCTAGAACCTGGAAAAGCCTGAACATCCCCAGGAAGCTTTCCTAGTTCTGACTCAGTAAATTATAGCCTGACCACCTCAATGAAGGCCACTTGCCAGCGTAAAGACAATCACAGTGAACTCTTTTCCACTACTCATTTTGGATGGTCTGGGTCTGTTCCTTCCTAGATGCTGGTAGCTGCCCAGTGGTATGCTTAAGTTTCTGCTTGATGGCAACCCAGGACTGTGGAAACCCAGCTCTTAAGGCTGGCCATGTTTAGAAGAATCAGCACTGCTAAGGACAGAATCATGAACCCACTCAGTAGAGACAAGGACCAACTTGCTATGCAGCCATCCATGGGCAACACACCTGGAATATCAACGCAAGCCAGCAGACTGGGTTAGCAGAAAACCGCAGAATGCACAGCTGAAGGCTGCTCCCACCTAAGGGAGTTCTGCCAGCACCCAGAGAAGGTAGAAGTTACCTTTGTTATAGAGTTTCAGTCTTTGCTGTACAGATGTGATGGCTCCCAGGACCGAAAGGCGATTCACTCGGGATTTAATGTTGGAGGCTGTGCCGAACTCGTCCGCTAACATTTTTGCCACTCGCGAGATCTGGTCTTTGGGGGGAATGATCAACGATATCATGCTGGTACCATTGCTGGGAAAGGGAAAGAGAAAGGTTGTGAGCAGCCATGAGCCAGAGCAACAACTGGATTCATACCATGTTCCATGCACACAGCTGTCTGCCCCCTCCTGCCCCACCAGGAGTGCTTCACTTCACTGCTAGCAGTGCAATTCCTTCTGCTAGACAACAGTGGGAGAGGAAAGCAAGCAGAATGGGCTCTCAGAATCACAGATTGCTTTGGGTTGCAAAGGACCCTAAAGATCATCTAGCTCCAAAAACCTGCCATGGGCAGACACCTTCCACTAGATCAGGCTGTTAAAGGCCTTGTCCAACCTGGCCTTGGACGCCTACAGGGAGGGAGGCATCCACAACCTCCCTGGGCAACCTGTGCCAGAGTCTCAGCACCTTCACTGGAAAGAATTTCCTCCTCATCTCTGGTCTCAATCTCCCTGGTACTGGTGGAGTAAATCATAGAATCATAAAATGGTAAGGTTGGAAGGGACCTCAAAGATCATCTTGTTCCAACCCCCTGCCATAGGCAGGGACACCTCCCACTAGCACAGGTCACTCAAGGCCTCGTCCAACCTGGCCTTGAACACCTCCAGGGAGGGAGCAGCCACAACCTCCCTGGGCAACCTGTGCCAGTGTCTCCTCACCCTTGTATTGATCTCTTTCTGAGATCCAGTTTAAACCTACTCTCCCTCAGCTGTTTCAGTGTTTCACCAGCCTCAATGGAAAGAATTTCTTCCTAACATCCTATCTAAATCTCCCCTCCTCAAGCTTAAAGCTCTTCTAAAGGTTTGACTCACAATCAAACATTCAGATTAGCCACTGACAGGCAAGTCCTCCAGAAGTTGCTTGTCTAACCTGGGATACTACTCTGGAAACAACCCTTATGCGCAAGCTAAGGGCTGCAAGCTCAAGGCCTGTAAGCTGTCTCCAGCAGAGATTATTTCAAACAATGCAGCCACATACTTTAAGGACATTTCTAAGCCCATTCCATTTGTTCTCAGACAGCTGGAGCTCTAGCCAGTCCAAGTGCCAGTTTAACACTTGGTTCTCCTCAGCTGAATGTTCAACTGGAAGGATGTTTTTGTGGCAGTCAGCCTTTCCCACCTTTCTGCTGGTGCTTTGCTTTATGGAGCAGCTCACCAGCTCTGGCAGCTGCTTTAAATAAAGTGTGCTTAAGCACATGGCTGAATTCAGAAGTGTCAGCCCCAGGCACGGATTCAGGAGATAAGACCCCACAAATCACAGAAATGGATTAAGTTTGATATTCCTTTTTTTTTTGTTTTTTTTTTTCCCCTAGGGGTTTAGGGTGGATCCTGCAGAGGTCTTAATCCCCCAAGCAGCCTCATGGTGCAAATCCATCCAAAGCCAAAATGAAGATCAAGGAAGTTCCCATCTGCCTGGCAGCAGGTACCTTCCTTTTGCAACTGAGCTATCCCATATGTCTGAAGTGCTGCTTCTGCATTGTCTCACATTTATCCCAGACCTCATACTTCACATTAGAGTAATGGCATAAAAATCAAATACCTCATCATGTCCTCCAGCCCTCTCAAGGGCAAACCAGCTAAAGCTCTCTGAAAAAAACCTCTGCTCAGGATTCTGAGTCAGAGCACCAACAAAGTGCTTTGCAGGCATACAAAGAAAAAAGAGTTTGCTCTTCTACATTTCTTACAGGAGAAGACTAACACAGTACCTGCCTGCTGCTGTTTTAGACTGTCATGCACCAGCATCCTGCCTGAAGTGTTTGGGCTACAGAGACAGCAGGGAAGTGCTTTTAAAAAGCATCACTTCATTAGCCTCCTTACAAAAGTTGTGCAGTCCTCTTCCAAAGATCTTCAATTCAGGCCAAGTTGAAACTGATGCTGCTGGGTCAAATAAGTCCCTGACCTTAAAGAATTAACAACTAATTGGGTTTAATATCTAAGAATGCCCATACACACTAATCAGGAAAGTTGCACAGAGACACTTGCAAACATTATTCCCAGAAGAAGCTTTGAGCCATGCTGACACCTACCAGACTTGCAGGTCACACCAGCCAGGAATACTCCGTATACCACTCAATTAAAGCAGTTAGCTACCCCCATGAATGGCAGCAGCCTTAGGAGAGATATAATGGCCCATCACTCCCAGCAGGCTCCTTTGAGTGAGAGCCTGAGCAGAAAGAAAGCAGCTCTTCCTGGCTCCTCTGAAAGCAGCACTGGAGGCAAGCTCATGCAGCTCACTTCTTCCTCTGAAAGGAGAGGTTCTCATGCTTCCCAGGGATGAGAAAGCTCTGCACATCAGGCCTAACTTGCTGTACAAACTAAGAGCATCTCAAGGTGGGAGATGGGACTGCTATGCCCCTTGGGCACTGCATGGCTCTCCTGCTGGAAAGGGATTTAATGCAAATTTTCCAGTACCCAGGACAAAGGGGAAAAAGCAGAGAGTAAGCTTGGGTAGCAGGTGGGAGGAGTAAGATGGGGAATGTTCTGCCAGGGGCAGATCTTCAAGAAAAAAATTGTAAAGCTATCTTCGATTTTCAAATGCAAGCTGTCCCTCAAATGCCGGAATCCCAGCATGGCAGGGTTGGAAGGGAACTCTGGAGGTCATTCAGTCCAACTCTCCTGCTAAAGCAGGGCACCCACAGCAGCTTGCCCAGCAGCACAGGCCAGGAAGGGCCGGCAAATGTCCACAGGAGACTCTACAACCTCTCTGGGCAGCCTATGCCATGCCTCCAGCACTCTCACACCAAACAAGTTTCTCCTCCTGTTCAGATGAAGCCTCGTGGCTTCCAGTTTATGCCCACTGCCCCTTGTCCTGTCACTGGTCACCACTGACAAGAGCCTAGCTCCATCCTCTTGTCCCCCACCTTTTGGTTCTTGCTGAGCATTGATTGGATCCCCTCTGGGGCTGCTCTTCTGCAGGCTCTCAGCCCTTGTTCCTCACAGAGCTGCTCCAGGCCCCTCAGCATCTTTGTAGCCTCCAGTGGACTCTCTCCAGCACTTCCCTGTATCTCTCGGACTGGAGACCACAGAACTGGGCACAATACTCCAGCTACAACTTCATTAGGGAAGAGTAGGGAGGCAGAAGAACTTCCCTTGACCTGCTGGCCACACTCTTAATGCACCCCAGAAGACCATTTGCCTTCTTGGCCATGAGGGCACATTGCTGGCTCACAGTGGACTTGTCTACCAGCACACCCAGGTCCTTCTCACAAAAGCCTCTGCCAGCAGGGCAACCCCTGCCTGTACTGGTTCAGGGGGTTATCTCTCCTGAGGTGCAGGATAAACCCCAGCTCCTGGTTTTGTGTTCCACTGCCCCAGGGAGGTTGGCATTAGCAGAGCCGCTGGTCAGAGCGCAACTCTGCACAGCGTGAGCTGGCTGCCATGTGCCAAAGCCACACCTTGAAGGGGCCACCAGTCCTGGCAGTTATTTCTATGACACACTGTCTTATCTCAAAGGCAGTCATGTGTGCCAGCCAGATCACTGCTCCTGAGGAGCACTCTGCCCAAAGCACCCTACCAGAGATAAAGGCAGTGGCCTTTACAAGCCCTCCTGCTGTAACACTGCACACAAATACATGGGAAGGCTCTCTTAGGTGATACATTCTCCCTCACTCAAGGTTCGAAGTAGTTTAACAGCACAGTACTGGGCTTGCTCTATCCCTTGAGCCTGGATTTAGGTCTAGGAGCACCTTCTGTTGCCAACATGAAGTGCATTTTTTGGGTTGGAGGTGCTTTCACCACTCTTTGCTCAGCCAAAGCTATGCCAGACACTACCCGATTCCTGCAGAATCCAGCACAGCAGCAGGGCTGCAGCTTGTCATGGGAGCACCTCCCAGCATCCCAGGCTGCAGGAGCCTGGAGCTCAAAGAGTCAGCCAGCTTGTCACACAGTGTCTCCAGGGACCTCGCACCTCATGGGCAATGAAGACGAACCAGAACACGGGAGGTTCCAAGTGAACATAAGGAAACAATTCTTCGCCTTGAGCACTGGAACAAGCTATCCAGAGAGGTTGTGAGGTCTCCACCTCAGAAGGCACTCAAAAGCCACTTGGACATGTTTCTGTGTGATTTACTCCTGCTCTAGCAGGGGAGTTGGACTAGATGATATTCAGAGGTCCTTTCCAACCCCTGTCATTCTGTGATTCTGTAAAGGCAGGCAGCCACAGGCGCACCGCTCTCTGCTGGGTACAGCTGATGCACCCAGCCAAGGAGTTCATCAAGCAGCCTCAAATTGAAGGTAACATCAGCACCTCCTGCACTTCTCCCTCTTCCTTAAACAAGCACACAGCCAGGATCCAATCACTAAATTACAGAATCACAGAATTAACCAGGTTGGAAAAGAGCTTTGAGATTGAATACAACCTATCACCCAACACCTTCTAATTAACTAAACCCTGGCACTAAGTGCCTCATGCAGCCTCCTCTTAAACACCTCCAGGGATGGGGACTCCACCGCCTCCCCAGGCAGCCCATTCCAATGCCAATCACTCTTGCTGTGAAGAACTTCTTCCTAACATGCAGCCTGAACCTGTCCTGGGTGCAGCTTGAGGCTGTGTCCTCTTGTTCTGTCACTGGTTGTCTGGGAGAAGAGACCAACTCCACCTGGCTACAACCTCCCTTCAGGTAGTTGTAGAGACCAATAAGGTCTTCTCTCCAGGCTAAACAAGCACAGTTCCCTCAGTCTCTCCTCACAGGGCTGTGCTCCAGCCCCCTCACCAGCCTTGGTGCCCTTCTCTGGACATGATTAAATCACATCCCAGAGTGGCTGAGACCTAGCAAGACACCAACTGGAGGAGCGACCAGAGTAACTGCAGATCTCCCTCACACACCATTAAGATCACATTATCCTACCTCAAAGCAAGCTTGCACCTGTATGCGACCTTACTGTGGGATGGCAAGGTCTAAAATCTCCGTGGCTCCATCTGCTGAATTCACCACAACTGAGACCAAATGCAGGAAAGAGTTTTTAAGAAAGCTGCTGTGCAAAAACAACAAGGAAGCAAACCAGCTTAGTCTGCATAGCAACACAGCTTCCAGGTCTCCAGTCAGCCTTTGCAGACACCATGCCTGAACAAGAGGACAGGTATCTCTGCCAAGCCTCCTTGGCTGCTGGACCAGCTGCACATCATCAGGTTCTGGAGTACATTTGCTCTGGGGATGAGGTAGGACAAATCACTCTGACTACCACCTACCAAAAGGGCCTCTCCAAAGAGCAGCCCTGTGAAGCCAGCAGGTTCTGCTGCACACGAAGCACATGGGGCATTTGCTGCCAGCCACAAATCTCCTGGCCAGCACGCTGCCAGACAGAACTTCATTACAGGATGCTTACAGCCAACAATTAAGTGATCGATCTAGATTAAGGGCAGTGCTCACACCAGCAGCTTGGGATCGAACCAGCAATGAGCTGCTGCTCTGGCACTCCCAGGGCTCCAGCAGGAAGGACAGACCCAAAGCACCCCAGAATAGAATGGTTTGCATTGGAAGGGACCTTAAAGATCATCTAGTTCTAACCCTCTGTGGGCAGGGACACCTCCCACTTGCCCAGGTTGCTCAAAGCCTTGACCAACATAGCCCTGAACACCTCCAGGGAGGGGACACGCACAACCTCCCTGGGGAACCTGTTCCAGTGTCTCCCCATCCTCACTCTCAAGAATTTCTCCCTTCCCTCAGGATCCCAGTTTCAAAACACAGCACTGCTAAGAGGTTTCCCCTCCCTAGTTTTAGTGGGCCCAAGACAAATGCCAGCAGACCAGCTGGGAGCTAATGCTTTCAGACTGAGCTGAGCCAGGAAGTTCTAAGAAGCTCGAGCCAGTTGCTGTCCCTATTCTGGGCTAAGGAGTGCCTGCAGAGCAGCCAAAGAGCTGCTGCTGTAACACAAGTGTGCACACCCAGACCCCAAAGGCTCTGAGATGTTTGTCTGGTAAGATATGGGCAGCCCAGTATGGCACAACATGTGCCACCACACAAGGGGCTGGAGGAGACAAAACAAAAACATTGAGGGCACCTGTCCATGCAGCACAGAGAGAGAAGGGAGCAATGAAGTGCCAGCCTCTGGGAAGGTGGAAACACTTGGCTGTCTGGGTGCTATGGTTACTACTCACACCATGCCAGCCCTGCAATTAGCTGAGATTTAACGTGGCCTGGGAGGTACCTCTAAGATAAGAGCTGATGATCACAGCTCTAGTTCTGCTCCTGAATTGCAGGTGGGCTCTGACCTTGCTCCTACAACCTGGCAGCAAGCTGTTTAGGGGGGAAAGGGAAGGAAAACCAAGCATGTCTTGCCCTCGTGAGACAGCCATTTCCTTTGCTAAAGGAGGATTATGGGTAGCACAGCCTGTGCTACAACTAAAACTCCAGTGTTACTACAGCTTGAATTGCAGGCACCTGCACCACACAGAAGCAGCTTTCCCTGTCAGGGAAGCTAAGGGCACACATTAACAAGTCCTTGCAGAGAGTGGCAGCATGTGCAGAGCTGAAGCATTGCCAACACAGCCCTGAAAAGCTGCAGGAAAAAGTTTTGCCAATGCTTCTGCAAGTGGACACCCAAGCAGCTTGACTTAAGATTAAGATAAAGGGGTTGGAAGGGATCTCTGAAGATCATCAAATCCAACCGCCTCCCTACCAAAGCAGGATCACCTAGGGCAGGTCACACAGGAAACGCATCCAGACAAGTTTTGAAGATCTCCAGAGAAGAAGATTCCACAAACTCTCGAGGCAGCCTGCTCCAGGGGTCCAGCACCCTTACAGGAAAGATTTTTTTCATGTTGAGGTGGAACCTTCCAATGTTGCAGGTAAAACCATGGTGGAACTGGGAAAAGGGCAATTCCAGGTGCCAGCAATGCCAGGTAGCTTTACCACAGCCGCTGCAGGAAGTTCTCCAGGTGCGTGAGGAAACACAGTGGCATCAGAGATTCAGACAGGGTTGGGGAAACATCTTTGCATTAATTCTTTAAATTATTTTTGGGGGGGAATTTATTAGCAATTAAGACCTCTGAAAATTGGGCAAACCCTTGAATCCTCCTTGCCTGCACCTGCTTCTTGCAAGACCTTCCCTGCAAACTATTGCCACAGAGCCCAAGAGGTTATCACCCAACAGCATCTCACCACGTCTCACGCTGCTGAGGAACTGCAGACCAAGAGCAGAGCTGCTGAGTGCTTTCCAGAAGCAGAAGAGATCTCAGAGGACACTGAGACCAGCTGGATTGCTGGGACAGGTCCTGAGCCACGTTTGGCACAAGGAGCAATGCCCACTGGGTCCACATTTCACGGTTCAGCACGAGGAAGGCACCAGAACAGAAGGCAAGCGTACAAAGCAAGCAGTGTATCACATTTGAAGTCAGCTGCCAAGTCTACCCCATGGATGGTTTGCCTTGCAGCTGGCAGCTCAGCCTCCTGCTCTGGGTGGCCACCTACAGGGATTTGGTTTCTACTCTTTTGCCGGTCAGAAGAACAGCTGAGCAGATCCTCAGACCTTCAGCTTTCAGCTGAAAGCAGAAACTGGTCTAGTGGTCTTCTCCAAGACTCCTGCCATCTTGCACAGCAAAATGGCTACCTGTATGGCCACATACCACACACCAAGCTAGTGAGCACCAACTGAAGCTACCCTTAACCTGGCAATTCCAACCAGAAGTCTGAGCAGGAACGGTCACTCAACCTGTCTCCTGGAATTCGGGAAGTGAGCTGGCAAGGAAGAGCATTAACTCAACAGAGCTGCTATATAAATAGCAGTTAGTGGCCCATCCTATGGTAGCAGAGGAAACCTGACAAAGAGCAGCTGAGCTGTAGCTACTCCACAGTGAACCATTTCACACTACCAGCACACTGTGTGATGTGGAGGACACACAGACAGGAGGAAGGTCACTCATTTTCTATGACTCGAAACGAGCTTATTTTCACAGGGCACAAGCTTCAAGAGCCTCTTGCTTTCCCCAGCAACCAAGGGCAGCACAAGGCCTCTATGCAACTCCCAAAGACTGGCAGGAGCATGGAGCAAACAGCTTTCAGACAATCTGATCTGAACCACTTGCCACAGCTAGGAAGCCTTCTATGAAATACCTGTTGCCACATCCTGCTTCAAGCAATGTTACCTTCCTCAGGTAGAACCTGCTAGTCTCCAGTCAAGGGGACTGGACTGCTGGGCTGGCATCACATGGACTGAGGAGCCCAAGCTGCCTGGACAGCCAAAACTATTGAAGTTAGACCATTTCCATCACTGATACTGCCAGCTGCAAGACAGATGGCAGCAAAATCTGTGTAATCCAAAGCAGTACTTCACCAGGCATGCAGCACAGGTCCAAGAGAAGAGAGCTACCGCTCAACAAATACCCACAGGAGGCTGCAGGCACAAAATGCTCCTGTGAAGATAAGCTGAGTGCACAGGCCACAGAAGCAGCAGTGCAAGTAAAAAATACTGGAGGGTTTTCTGATCTTGTAACTGAGCAGAGATGTTGAATGATGTGCAACAAAAGGCTAAGTGTCCTCTGGTAGAGACAGAGACAAAATTGGTGGTTTGGGTTGTGCAAAACACAAGCCATTAGACACTCCATGTCCCTAGAAGCCCTGCACGCAACAGCGCTGACCTTGCTGCAGGGAAGTTCTATGCACATGCTCTTCCAACTTGGAATTATGGCTGTGAAGTGCACCCACAGGTCAGAGCTGTGCCCTTTAAAGAGTTCATGTCTGTTCGTATGACAAAGCCTTCACCAAATAGGAAGTGGCTCGAGTCCACTTGAGATGCTAAACCTAGAGAGGCAACAGCAGATGCAAAAGCTACATAAATTTTCCTGGAAATCCTGTTGGCCTGCTAGGAAAGCACAGAGACAAGAGTCTGGGATCCCTTCAGTGCTCCAGAGGCAATGTCTTCTGGAAGCCTAGCCAAAGACTGCACTGCCTGTGAGAACACTGGCTGAATGCTTTGCAATAGACACAGCCACCAACATGCCTCAATCTAGTTGCTGCTCGAGGAGCAACAGCTTTTGGTGAGGTCTCCATCACAAAGAGGTGCAAGTGGTTCAGATGGGCCCAAAGCACAGCTCAGGATGGAAGCACCTATACTGAACATGCGACAGCAGTTAGCTGCCAGTGAGACCCTACCAACAATCCCTCAAAGTTTAGCATGAAGTTGAGACGAAAGCCATGCTGTTGGCAGTACTTTGCACAGCATCGTTGCAGCAAGAACCTCACAAGCCCTGTCTCAGAGGCATTCTGTATTTCACATCCTACCAGCTGCTAAAGGGTGACAAGTTGTTCCCTAAAGGTTTCCAGAAACCCAAAAGGCATGAAGATGTAGAAGAGATCAGTTCCCGAGCAAAAGTAAGGCAGAGAGGACCTCTCTGGATCCAGTGCCACTTCGGCAGCACAGAAACAGCACAAGATGAAGGCAGGGCCAGAAGACCAAGTAATTCTTTCCTAAAGAGAATTTTTCAGCATAAGCATTAACTGGAGAAAGTGAGCTCCCCTCCCCTGAGGGGAAACACTCCAGGTAGCTAATTCCCCCATCAGCCTTTGAATGTCACCTCTACCCTGGACAAAGGACTATTACTTAGCTGCACAGCATGAGGCCATGCAGCCATTGCCACCACGGCCAAGCTCTAGTGCCGTTTTGTGTCCCAGAGCCCGAGACAGCAACCCTGTCTATCCTCTTCCTGCAATGCTAGCAGATGAGGTAGGAAAAGCACTTTGTGTAACCAGAAACAGCTTGGAGGCTGTTAAGACATGTTAAGAGTGTCCTGAAAAAGTCCTCTGCCCTCGCACCCTAACGCGGCGCCCTTCTCAATGGGGAAAAGTCTCCAGATGCCAAGCAGGTTTATCGAGCGAGAGCCGAGGAGCAGAGCACCAAAGCAGAAGCCACCCTGGGAGGGAGAAGTGAGCCTGCTCTCCCCAGTGCACTCCCTGCTTCAGCAGCAAGGGAGAGCTTCCCACAGGGAGGCAGCAAATGGCTGCTTCGGCAAAGGAGCAGAGACCAGACTGCTTAGTGTTTCACCAAGGGTCAGGCAAGGTAGTGCTTTCCCCTCCCTCAGCATTGCTGGCCTGCCGCCAGGATCTGCCTCCCCAGCTCAGCATGCATCTCTCCCCAGGGACAGAAAGGAGGTGGAAGAAGAATCAGGTCACAGACCTTTGCTTCTCCATGTAGCAGAATTTGGCCAGGTATCAAGTGTCCAAAAGCTGCACAGGTAGCAGGTAACAGCAGACCCTGGCCCATCAGTCCAGCAGGTGCTACCTGCACAGGAGGTCAACACAAGCAGCTCCATGCAGCAAGTTCCATCCCAACCCCAACTGGAACCAGCTAGCCTTCAGGTAACCACCAGCACCCAGACCACAAGTTGGTTGTGCAGCTGCAGGAGCAGATCCTGACTGTATCCTGTATGGCTGAAGAGCACTGGATTGGGCACGAGTGGCCGCCGCACGCCCCAGAGGGAAGGTGAATTGATGGCACTCTGAAATCCTTGGATCAAAGGCAAGATGTGACAAAACATAACTGCATAGGCATGTCCTGAGCAGGCCTCATTGGCTGGGTCTGACCTCATGCAGAAGGCCCGGATGCCCAATTACCAGTAAGTGGAACAGACACTTCTGCACTTCAGACGTTTGTGACTCACTGGGAGGCTCGCTCCCGCCACAGCTCCCCTGCCCTCCCCTTCTCCCTCTCCAATTATTAATGCTCCAACTTTAAAAGACTTGTTGCATTATGCTAATGGGCCAATTGGGTACAAGATGTACACTGAGGGACTGAAGCAACAAATCCAGATTTGCTTGTTAAGATGTTAATGCCTGAGAGCTACATGGGAATAGGGAGCAAACAGAGAGAGGGAGGTGGGGGGGAAGAGAGGAAAGAAACCCAACTGCCACAAAGCCAAAAAAGTCTGTCCTCTTTTGAGGTGCTCCTTCCCATCTTCTACCACGTCATTTGCCTCCAGCAGGCAGGGGCTCATTCATTAGCTCTGTGTGAATGATGATGTGTGTATGAATCACACTGCTCACTAATGATTTCACACGCTTGTAAAGGAGGGTACCAGGTTGCTAACTACCGAGGGCTATAAAGCACTGGAGTTCCCGCCTGACACATAACCCTTCTGCCAGATCGGGGCATTCTCTGCCTCTTGCTAGCATGTGTTCTCAAAAAGGCACTTCCTAACTGTTGCTATAATTCAAAAAGGAACAGGTAGAGCAGGATGATAAGAAAGCCTTGGAAATGTTTTACAACTAGATGAAGGCAATCAGTAGGATGTCACGACCCTTCAGACACTCACCCCAGCTCCCGTTGCCTTCTTGCCTGGCACAGGGAGAGGGCAGCTTTGTCAGATCACCCACAGGGGACAGTACCAGAACACAAGAGACCCTGTCTCAGATGTGAGAGGTCTAACCAGGCTGTTCATAGGAATCTTCACTGTTTCTAAACCCAGCGCTGAGGAGAGACTCAGACAGGCAAAGCCAGGAGTCAGCATATAGGAAGCAACAGCACATCCTACATGATCGCCTGCCACAGAACCATCAGGTACCACTTCTATCCTGGAATAGTCCTACTCCAGCTTCTGCAAACGTTTCCTTCTTCTCCTCACACTACCAGAAGCAAAAGGCAGCATTAATATTACAGCCTTTACTTTTGTAGCAGAAATGTGACCTCCTTTGGAAACTACCCTCAAGACGAGTGGGCTGACAAAGCACTCCTTCGAGGAAGCAGTGCAGCTTAGGTAAGAACTTAAACCCTGCCCTCTTCCCTAAACACTCCGTGCCTTAATGATGGATCATAAAGCCAAAGCACAACACTCGTTGCCAAGAAAACTCCATGTGCCACCCTGCAGACACTGCTCCTCCAGTCCTTGCCCCCCTGGAGTCTCACGCTCCCCACAGTGTGCAAGGCAGCCCTTTGACCCAAAACTGGCCCAGACCAGATTCCAGCAGAAGCAAAGGGAGGTCCACTGGAAACATCAGCTTGCTGTGGAGAGATCCTCAAGGCTGTCCCATGACTGGCACTAGCATGACACATCAGCACTACAACCTAATTAACACAGCACAAGTTGAAAAGCCAAGCAGTTATCTTGCCACAGCACTGCCCTTCAGATAGGCCCAGCTCACCCAGGCCCAGCTCATGGTCTCCACTACACTTCATGCCCTAAGGTGGCTTCGGCTCTGCAGAAACAGATCCTGTACCAATGGTTAAACTGTTTCCCAGAGGCACAGCCACAACCACACCCCAGTAAAGCAGGAAGGGAAAGAGATCTGCTGCCAGCCTGGGAGCAGGAGAGGGGGCTTCTGAATCAAAACACGTCTCTGGCAGCATGGCCAGAAATCAGTCACAGTGATGACAGACCACAGCAAATCCTCCTCCTGAACAACGGCATCACTTGAAGACAAAGTAGTTTTACTGCTACTTGCCTAGATGTGGTGGTGTCCTTAGAATCACACAACGCAGGTTAAGAGCGACCCCAGCATAGGTGCAACCTCAGTGCAACAAAGCTGTGGAGCAGCTGTGATCAGCAGAAGCAGCCACCCACAGCCAAGTGCTGCAGATACTCTCAGGAGCAACTGAGTATTTGCACTGTTCATGTCAGGAGAGACACAGTTGGTGGGTGCAAGATAACCCCAGGCTCACCAGTTCCACAGCACTCTTGTTCAGAAGAAATCAGGCATAAGGCAAACTCATACAGGACATCTACCTGTAAGTGACCCCAGCTATTCCCTGCAGAGGAAGGTGAGCTTTCACGTCCTGTTTGGAAAGGCCTACCATGCTAAACAGTAGAGCAGGCCAAGACTATCTTGCACTCCAAAACCAACAAGTTGTCCAAACACATCTCAGCTGTGCCAGTTTGTCTGGTCACAACAGCAACACCATTCCAGGACACCCAGAACAAGGTGTGGAGATGCGCAGCCCTCCCACCCACCTTCTCTTCAGCAGCCTCCTATCCCTGTCACACAACGCTGGGAAACAGTAGCAGCTTGAGGTTAATTCCAAAGCTGGGCCCTTCCACCAGGACCAGCAAGGCTCCAGATAGACTGCAGGAGAAGCCAGCTGCAATGCAAGCTAGGCAAATCATTCATACCTAAGCGACAGGTCAGCTCTTCCACTCTCAAGCAGAACTAGTATGTGATTCACTTTGCAGGAATCCCCACACATTTCCAGGCCTCTGTCATTCCTGGTGACTTTTTACTCATCTCATGTTTGCTTTCTCCCATGTAGCAGTTGGAAGTCTCAACCTGGCAGAATCCAAACTCCAGCATGAAACTCCTTTGCTTTCCCATGGCTCTGCAGACACCAAGACTTCCTCTTCTCTTGCCATTTCTCTATTCTCTCTCCTTGATATCTTCTGTCCAGTTACAACCAGAATCAGATACTTGTCGAGACTGTGTTTCTGCAGTTGCTCAGAAGCTGCTGATGCCCTAGTTCCATCCCACTCAACCTCAGTTGTGTTTACAGAGCCCCTAAACACACCATTCTCTTTGCCTCTTCCTCCCCTGCTTCAGTGAAACAACTCACAAGGACTACTGCTCCAAACTGAAGCCTAGCCCTGCTTTTAACTTTAAGCCAGGAGAAAGGTCTCCAGGGAGCAGGTTCCTGAAGGTTTTACTACTGCAAAGAAGCCACACACCCTGCACCAGCACCCACCAGGCTTTCATGGAGGGTCAGAAAGCCCACCGAGCCAGCAGAGGCGTCAGTCCATTTCTGAGCAGAGCTCTTAGCAGGAAGCAAGCCCTCATCTCTGAGACATTGAGAAGCTTCCCAACTGTGATTCAAATGGGACCTCAGAGGCCCAAGCCTGGAAGAAGCCTGCCAGTTGTTGCTGGTAGTTGATTTTGCCAAGCATTTACAGCTTAGGATAGCAGAAATAAGTGACCATAGCTCTGCTAACTATTCAGAACTGCAAAGACCAAAGGAACAAAGAGGGATTGTCAGTTCAACACTGACACTGGAAAACTGTGTGAAGCAACAGCAGAAAAGCCCTGAGAGAGAGCGAGCTGAAGGGAAACACAGTGGCTGATACTACTTCTACTTGAGCTGCTGCAACATCCACAGGCAAAGACACAGCTGCAGGTTCGGGATGGGCACAGTCTTCACCAAGACTCTGTTTGACAAAACCTAGCTGGACTGGAAGCAGAATGCCTTTGTAGAAGCGGTGCTTGAATGTCTGAGTACTTCAAGCTACCAGAGCTGAATGACAAGGCTAGAGTACTCACAAGGGCTTAACATCCTTATCCCCAGCCTTTTACCCTCATCTTCTGGCTAGGAAGGTTAATTGCCTGTGGAACAGAAGTTGGACCCCATTTGCTCTCACTCACACACTGCAGATGCCAGCTGTTTCCCCCTCCATTCTCACTGAATCACAAAGATCAACTCATTAGCTTTGTAGACAGAGAGTTTGCAACCCAACTTGGGAAGAGCCAGAAAGAAATCATTTTTGTTTTAAGAAGCAAGACAGACAAAAGCTCCTTCCACTTTCTGCCAGCAGAGGAGGTTTCAGGGTGGGTTTGAAGACTTAAAAAAAATAACTTTTCATTGCTTTGATTTGCCAGATTCTTGCTATTCAGATATGAATGACAAAGGTAGCTCTCCTAAGGTGGGTTTGGGAAATAACACAGGACATCCTTGCTAGGATGTTACCTGAAAGTTTGAGAAGTGGTCTTACTGAGCTGAAGCCCTCATCTTCCCCCTTGGTTTTCTGACCAGAGACTGCCACTTACCTCATCTACCCAGACACAACAAAAGCACTTCCTTGTTCTTATGTTCACTTAACATTTTGATAACACTCTGCAGATTTCATTGGGATTTTACCCAAGCAGCTGGCCAGCAACAGAGGTGCCCCGAGCACCACATGTGAACTGAATGCCTAGCACCAGCTTTCCTCCCTCTGCCATCCCTTTGATACACAGCAGGCACAACCAGCGCATGAAACTGGGACACTGCTGCTGGGTCATTATGAGGAGTATATGAGTAAGGGAAGGTGGAGACACCAAGGAGTCCCTGGCCCTTCCACATCACCCTATTTAAAGGTTTTGCCCCCTAACCCACCCCAGAACAGGTCTTCCTACTTGGCAGGAAGAGGAAGGGACTCTCCCAAAGGCCGGAAAAGCCTGTTCCACTGCCTCACACGTCTTGTGTCGGGGAGCCCGACGCTGCTGGTGGCAGAAGTTGCAGCATCCCTTCCCGTGCCAGAAACCCAGGCTAGGATAATTTTAGCTAGGACTCCCCGGAAGCACGACACACATTTACACACAACCAGCATCGCCTTGCTGACAGCAAGGATTGCTGGCATCAGCAGCCTTCCTCAGGTGGTGGTCGATCAGCTAGCACACATTCAGTTAAGGAGCAGCAGTATCACGACATCAAGGATGCGCCAGAGGGCTCAGCTGAACACCCTACATGCATTTCACTGCACCTGCAGCATCTTTACCACAAAGTAAAGATGTCACCACACCTAGGCTGTGGCCTCAAGAAGCAGTTATCTCTAACAGCCACCAACTCCTAGCTAGCCCTTCAGCCTCACCTCTCTCCAGAGCTCTCCAACGTTAGTTTTAACCCTGCTCTCTGCAACATTCATTGATCCCAAACAGCTAGAGAAGTAGATGTGGTTCTGCTACCACATTTTGAATCAGGGAGACCCCAAATGCTAACTGTGCATTTCCAAAACACACCCTAGCTGCCTCAGTGTTGTTACAGAGATCCACAGCAGTTTCCACAAGCTGCCTGTAGCTCCCCAAGCCCTTTCAACTTCATGGCACAAGTCATTTACGCGCTCCCCTGCTTGCTGGGACCTCCCTGCAAGTACAGTGCCTGCTGTCAGTGCCATGCCAAGGCAGAGCTGAATGATCAGCCTTGGCAGCCAAAGTCCACTCCTGCAGGGAAAGAAAACTCTGGCTTCCCACTCCCTTTTCCTACACCCTCATTCCATTCAGAGCTACACAGTAAGCTATACTTAAAAAAATAAATAAATTGGGGAGACCTGTACCTTGTGTTCTCCCATTTTCTCTCCTTCCTGGGTTAGTTTTCAGCTGAACAATTCCTCTGCCCTACTCTACACCCCAGAACAGAAGCCAGCACTAAGGATAGAACAAGACAGCAGCTTGGCTCATGCAAGCTGTCCAAAGCCAACCTACCTTTTGGGTGGCCACAGCACAATGCCAGCACTGCCCCAGCTAAAGGAATACTGGGTCAGGAGAGCCCATGGAAACTGGAGCCACAAGGGCAGCTAAAGGAGTCACACTTCATTTTTATTTTATTGTGTGGTAGATCAAGACACTTCCTTTGCTATCTTACAGCTCTGGGACCCAGAGCTCTTACAATAACTCAAGTTATTGTAAGAGATTAGTGGCTTCTAGACCCATGCAACAGGCTGCTAAGTTACTGAGACAGACACCACGTCACCCTTGGAATGGGGCAGGCTGGAAGAACATCCAGCAGTTTTACTTCTGGAGAGGAAAAAAACCCAAGTCCTAGTGCAAGGATGACTACAGTGGGATTGGAGACTTCGAATTTAACACCAACCAAACTTTGGAAGAGCTTGCTCTTAGGGAAATGGAGGTAAGCACTTTCACTGGCAAGTGAGGGGATAAGAAAGAGCAACTATCAGCAAGAGAGTAATAACGTAACTGCTGCTTGGGTTCCTGCCTCCTGCCCTTCTTCTCCTGCCTTCCCCAGCCAGCCGGCCCCTTGGGAAGGGCCCAAGCCTGCACGGGGGGCAGAGAAGCAGTCTACTCCCGCTGGAATTCGCCGTTCCCCGGTGCCAGCTGGCACGGAGCAGCCAATGGGCACAGCGATGCCGGGCGCGACGTGGAGTTCCGCAGGCAGCACGAGCCCGCGTCCCCTCCGCTCTGGCCGGGACAGGGACACACACCTGTGACACCCCCGCAAGGAACTCGTCCGCTCAGGGGAGCGGGGGGCACCCAGCTGAGGAGAGGCAGACAGGCCGAGCTCGGCGACAGGCGCTGCCCTTTTCTCGTGCGGGAAACACGGTTACGCTTCCTTTCTGCCACTACGCCTTACCGGGAGGGGACAAGGCCCTCCCGGCTCTTCTTGCCGAACCCCAAACCCGCATTTCTTTCCAAGCCCAAGCCCCTGAGCGGCCGCAGGAACCTGGCCGCTTCACCACGCGGCGAGACAAAAGGGCACCGGGGCCCGGGAAGGGGCCGTCGGGCCGAGACTCAGCCTCGCCCTCCCCGCGTCCCCGTGGCAGCGGACCCGGAGCCGGCCAGGCTGGACGGCCAACCTCCCGCTCCGGTTCCCGCTAAGATC
>VWYK01000042.1:293-30066 GCA_013399775.1 Semnornis frantzii | reverse complement strand
AGGGCCCGCGGAGGGCGGGAGTGGCGTGGCCTAGGCTGTGGGTTTGTGACAGTAAAGCAGGAGTGGGTCTGCTGCCGGCCGGGCTGTCTCCGGGCCTGCGCCAGCTCACGGCCGCCCCGCCCGGGCTCGGCTGCCGGCTCTGGTGTCACACACACCCCCACACGCCCCCTCCCCGCCCGGGCGGCATCACCCTTTGGACCGTGTGTCACCCTCGGTGCCTCAGCCTCCGACAGCCCACCTGGATGTGTCCCCCTCGGTGCCCCAGCCTCCGGCAGCCCACCTGGATGTGTCCCCCTCGGTGCCCCAGCCTCTGACAGCCCACCTGGGCAGGGGGCAGAATGTGTCCTCCTTCCCTTCCTGCTGGGTCCGCCGGTCCAGCCCACACCCCAGCATCGCTGCTCCGGGGGGGCTGCGGCTACCTTCTCCCAGACAGGCACCTCTCCATCCTGTCTGTCCCTCTGCGGCTGCTGTCCCACGGGGAGGCTAGAGCCCACCACCCGGGCGTTGGAAACGATTGGTGCCTGGCGGGGAAGGAGGCAAAGTGTGGAGAAAAGGAGATATGGCACGTGGGAGTGTTCTACGGAGCCTCAGGGTTATCCCACATTTTCCCTTCCCCTGGGAACATCGCCTTTGTGCTGTCCTCATCGGTGTAAGGGGTGGCTGAGAGCAACACAACTTGTGAAGGCCAGGCTCAGTGGTGTGGATGCTCACAAAAGTCTTGGCCAGGCTCAGTGGTGTGCTCAGGGAGCCTCTCTGAATCACAGAATCATAGAATCATAGACTGGTAAGGTTGGAAGGGATCTCAAGGATCATCTAGTTCCAACCCCCTGCCATAGGCAGGGACACCAATGCCTTGGTCAGTGTCTGAAGAAGGGCAGCAAGGCTGGCCAGAGGTTTAGGAAAGGATGGGGAAATAGGTGCCAGCAAGCCCAGAGGGGAGGTGGTAGTGCCTGGCTGGGGAAATTGTATCCCTGCAGCCCAGCCCTGCACAGGAAAGGTAAGCAGCAGGCTGCCAGGCGTCTCTGGGCGAGGCGTGCAGACCTGCCTGCACCACGGTGTGGCCATAGCCTGGCCCTGCTGCCCTGCTTGGCCAGCACTGTCCTCCTGGAGACAATCAGGGGATATGGTAGCTCCTCCCCTGGACAGAGGGACCCTGCTCTCCTCAGACCCCACGTGCAGTCCTGTGTGCAGTTCTGGAGCTCCCAGCACAGGAAGGACTTGGAAGTGTTGGAGTGGGTCCAGAGGAGGGCACAAAGATGCTCAGAGGGCTGCATCAGTTCTGCTCTGAGGACAGGCTGAGAGAGTTGGGGCTCTGCAGCCTGGAGAAGAGAAGGCTTCCAGGAGACCTTAGAGTAACCTTCCAGTATCTGAAGGGGGCTACAGGAAGGCTGGGGAAGGACTATTGACAAGGTCTTGCAATGCCAGGACAAGGGGCAATGGGTTTGAACTGTCAAGAGGGGAGATTGAAACTGGATATTAGGAGGAAGTTGTTTGCAGTGACGGTGGCGAGACACTGGAACAGGTTGCCCAGGGAAGTTGTGGAGCACAGAATCATCCAATGTGATCTTTGATCATGTTGGGTGATTCTGTGCTCCACAACCTCCTTGGAGGTGTTCAGGACCAGGCTGGATGAGGCTTTGAGTGACCTGTACTAGTGGGAGGTGTCCCTGCCTATGGCAGGGGGTTGGAACTGGATGATCTTTGAGGTCCCTTCCAACCTTACCATTCTATGATTCTATGATAGTGATGGCTCAGACTGGGGAGCCCTGCTTCACACATAGGCTTCTCATATGACTGCATTGTTGCTGGATTCTTGCATATTTAAGTTGATAGATGCCAGCAGTTCCTAGCTCTGGGAGAGCACATCCCACTGCTGAGCCATCAACCCCACCCCTGTGCCTGCAGGGACAGCAGGGCTGTGAGGAGCCATCCCACCTCTGCATTTCTGAGCACAGACCCAAGTACTGCATCTAAACATGGCCACAACCTCTGCAGCCAGCTTTGCAAACCCACAACCTGTGTCTTCTGCCCCAAAGATGCCAGGCAGGGGGAGTGCCACAGCCCAGGGACCCTGTTGCTTCTGCCTCCAGGACAGTCTGGAATGGGACCTGCTGGAAACAGTGACAAAATGGCACCGAAGCAGTTTATTTCTTTCTTTTATTAAGTGGTGACAGGGAGGCTGCTTCCTCCTGCCCTGAGGTGATGCTCTCCTGGTGATGCTGAGCAGGCACAGGTGGAGGCTGAGGTGTTTCATGGCTATGAAGTCCTTCCAGCCCAGTTTTCTGCTTCCCTGGGACACCCCAGCTTTGACATTTGCCATCAGCCTGGTCTCCACCACTGTCCTGCCTTGGAGCAGCCAGGCCTCCACACTGTGCTGTGCTGCGCCATGCCATGCCATGCCATGGGGGGATTGTGCTCACAGGACAAGTGCTGCCATAGCTCTGAGCCCACTGCAGCTCCCTCTCCCTTCTGTGCTGCCTCTTGGATCCTTGGTCCACTGAAGCTATGCCAGGAGTTGGGCACAGGGCACGCAGCTGGGTGGCATGGTTACCTGAGCAGAGACTGGGGTGGGGCATAGCTCGAGGCTGTCTTTTAGCACTGACAGGGTCATTCCAGGGAGACGCTGTAAATTTCTGAACTACCTGGTTAGATCTAAGGCCCTACTTCTCTTTGAGGGCAGAGCTAGTGGCAGTTTCAACCCTTACAGGTATTTTTCCCATGAGGATCTGGTCCCACACAGCCCTTTATAATCCTCCTCAGAACAGTAAGACAGTGGATTATTCCTGGCTTTAGGAGATGATCTGCTGAGATGGACATTTCTGTGCCCGATATGACAAGGACAGTGTACACGGATGGGCAAGAGGACAACAGCTCACCCTGACTGTCTTCCCTGCCCTTTCAGTTCAGTCCAGAAACTCTGCTCCAAAAGGTTGCCTGCTGAATGTCCCAGTTGCCAGCTCCCAGCTGGATGCACTCACTTCACAGAATCACAGAATGTAAGGGGCTGAAAGGGACCTCCAAAGCTCATCCAGTCCAAGCCCCCTGCCAGAGCAGGATCACCTAGAGCAGATCACACAGGAACACATCCAGACAGGTCTTGAATATCTTCAGAGAGGGAGACTCCACAACCCTCCTGGGCAGTCTGTTCCAGTGTTCTGTCAAGTGCCACTTTGCTGCGGCATTTTCTGCTCTAGCCTTCCTGATGTGACAGATGCCACCAGCAGCAGCCTGGGTGACAGAGATGCTGATCAGTGCCCACATCCACATCTGTGTGGCACCCAGGAGGGTGCTGAGAGCCGTGATGGGGGCAGAGGCACTGCATCAGAGAGATCTCTCTCAATCCACCACACTGCTCTTGAGAGAGGCCATTTAAACCAGACCTGCACTGCCACAGCCTGCTATCACTCACTGCCCAGTGGAGAACAGGAAGGCTCCAGCTCACAGGCTCACAGGATGTCAGGGGCTGGAAGGAACCCAAAGAGATCATCCAGTCCAACCCCCCTGCCAGAGCAGGACCAGACAATCCAGCTCAGGGCACACAGGAACACATCCAGATAAGCCTTGAAATGCTCCAGAGAAGGAGACTCCACAACCTCTCTGTGCAGCCTGTGCCAGTGCTCTGTCACCCTTACAGTGATGAAGTTCCTCCTTGTGTCAGGCTGGAACCTCCTGTGCTGCAGCTTCCATCCATTCCTCCTTGTCCTATCCCAGGCAGCAGGGAGCAGAGCCTGTCCCCCACCTCCTGACTCCCATCCCTCAGATAGTTACAAACATTGATTCAATCCCCTCTCAGTCTTCTCTTCTCCAGACTAAGCAGCCCCAGGTCCCTCAGCCTCTCCTCATCGGGCAGTGCTCCAGTCCCCTCATCATCCTCACAGCCCTCCCCTGGACTCTCTTCAGCAAATCCCTGTCCCTCTTCTGCTGGGGAGCCCAAAACTGAAGGCAGTACTCAAGATGGGGTCTCAGCAGGGCAGAGTAGAGGGGGGGGGAGAACCTCCCTTGATCTCCGCCTTCAGCCCCCAAGGAAGCCAAGCATCTCCTGCACATACAGCCCCCCCACAGCTCTCTGTGTGCAGCAGGACACAGCTGTGGCTGTCCTGAATGGAGGGAAAGTGCTGCTAGGGAAGAAAAAAGCCACAGCAGCAAGCGGAGATACCTTGCACCAACCTGAGGTTGCAGCCTTCCCTCCCCTGTTGAAGTCAGGCAGGAGCTGTGCCGGGTCCCGGTAGTGCTTCCCATGGGATGTGTCTGTCCAAAGGCAGAGCCCAGCAGCTTGTGCCTTGCACTGACCTGCTCATGTGTGCAGGAGGAAGCACAAACATCACTCCATCACTTTTCCCCAAAGAAGAACATGTGCAAAACTTGCCTTAATTACTGCCATACGCAGACCTGTGACTTATTTCAGAGCTGTGCTGCTGCTGAGGCTGCAGGTCAGTGTCAGCCTAGGCAGAAAACAGCAATGAAGCGCAAGCAACCTTTCTCCTGGTGCTGATGGACCCCTCCCCGGTGGGACAGCAGCTCTTCACTTCTCAGGACAGGAGTTGCTCCCTTTCACAAGAGATAAGAGCCCATCTGCCTTGTTTCTGCCTTCCTGGCAGTTTTCACAGCAGGAAACTGTTCTCAGCATGACACACATCACCCAATTTTACTTTTCCCCACCCCAAGTTAATAATTTAGCTTCTAAAGGAGGAGCTAGGGAGAACTCATTAAAACATAAGGTCTATGAAAGCAGTATTTAAGCTGTGACAGGGAAACTAATTCCTTGAAGAGGCAAAAAGCCAGCCTTGATCACTGCTTTGGGAGCCTGGAGGCCCCCAAGGTCGTGACAGCACTACAGGCTCAGAGGAGAGGTAAGAGCATGTGAACAGCAGCCCCCATGGGCAGCAACAGGGTCCTGGGCTGTCCCCAGATGAGCAGAGCTAAGAGCATGTTAACAGCAGCCTCTGCAGGCAGCAACACTGTCCTGGGTTGTCCTCAGCTCTGCTGCACCAACATCTGGTGGCAGCTTCAGGCTGGCAGCAGGAAAAGCTTTCACTGAGGATGGGTTTTAAGCTGTTTCACTTAAGGAGGTTCCTTTCAGTCCCTGAAATACTCAACTCAAGAAGAATTCCTTCTCTTTTCCAGACTGTGGTTCTACACAGGGTGTCACTTTTGGCAGGAGCAGCAGCAGAGGACAGTCAGGGTAGAAGTCACCTGCAGCTGAGTTCACTGAGGATTAATCTTAGGACACAGCCAAATGCTCCCTGTCCACTACTGAACCCACACACAGAGCAGGAGCAGGGTTATGCTGTGACAGCCACACTCAGATGGCACAAACAGGGAGCAGCAGCTGCTGTGAACATCCTGGGCCAGATGTTTCTCAGAACTTCCAGGGAACCATGCTGGTCACACAATCCAAGTACACCACAGCCTCTCACTACATGCCCGTGACACATAAAGCCCTGCCACATAGAAATCCAACAAAGCAGGACCACATCCATTTGCGTATGCCCTGTGGCAGACCTACAGCCACACCACCAGCCCCACAGACTGGCCTGCTGCACTATACTCTGCTCTCCTCCCCACAGCCACTGACCCCCAGACCCCACCAACTCCCCTGGCAACAGCAAAGCACTGAATTTTGGCTTGCATCTCCCCAGCCCACCTGAAGCCAGACAGATCAACACTTGAAACTGCTGCTAAGCTCCCTGTGCACCTGCCTCCCCCACCACAGCGCACCAAACATCCTACAGGCTGTGCCCAAGGCATTGTCTCTGAGGTCCTCCTGTGGCTGCACCAGGCTCCTCCTTCATTTTATTTTGTGCCCAGGTCAGAACTTCAAGATCCCTCTCACTTTACTATTAGATCACTCACTACCTACTCCTTTGTCCCTGTCCATTTCAACTGGCTCAGCTGATTTACTTCCAGACACAGAAGAGAATCATTTTGGTTGGAATAGAGCTTTGGGATCATTGAATCCAACCATTAACCCAGCACTGCCAGGTCACTACTAAGCCATATCCTTCGGAACCACAGCTTTTCAAAGCCTCCAAGGGTGAAGATTCCACCACTGCCCTGGGCAGCCTGTTCCAAGGCTTGACAACCCTTTTGGGGAAGAAAATTGTTCCTCATGTCCAGACTAAATGTCCCCTGGTGCAACGTGAGACTCTTTCCTCCTGCCCTGTCATTTGCTATCTGGGAAACCTGTCTTCAGCCTCCTTTCAGGGAGATGCAGAGCGCAATGTGGTCTCCCCTCAGCCTCCTCCCCTCCACACTGAACATCCCCAGTTCCCTCAGCTGCTCCTCACTAGCCCTGTTCTCCAGATTCTTCACCAGCTCCATTCCCCTTCTTTGGACTCTCTCCAGACCTTCAACATCCTTACCAGGACTGCTGAGGAGAGCTCAATGTCTGAAGCAGTCTTGGTCCCTTCAAAGTGAACAGAATTAGGACTCATAGCCTTCTCCAACAGCTCCTCTTGTTCAGAGAACTGTCAAAGTGTGCCAGAAGAAGTAAAAACGGATGCTGGGGAAAGAAGAAAGGATCTAAGCTGTCAGGACAAGGCCTCTCTAAAGTTTTTGTTCTCAACCACAGGAAGGAGAAGAAGGTAAACATTGTGGCAAAGAGACTGCACCTTCCTGGAAGCCTTGGTTGGTAGAAGCTGCAGTGGGCAACTAGAGCCTGTTTCAGGAGGTTCTGTCTAAGCACAAAGTGCCTATTGCTACTGTCAGTCATGGGATGCTTTGTGTTGGAAGGGAGCCCCCAAAGGTCATTTAGGTCTAACCTCCCCACAGTCAGCAGGGACATCCTCCACTAGATCAGGTTGTGCAGAGCTTTGTCAAACCTGACCTTGAGTAGCCCCAGGGATGGGCCCTCAACTTCCTCCCTGGGCAACCAGTTCCAGTGCTCCACCACCCTCATGGTGCAGAACTTGTTCCTAACATCCAGTCTAAATCTGCTGCTCTCATTTCAAACCATTGTACCTTGTCCTGTCACTGCAGGCCTTTGCAAACAGACCCTCCGCAGCCTTTTTGTAGCCCACTTCAGGTACTAGAAGGCTGCTCTAAGGTCTCCCCAGAGCCTTCTCTCCTCCAGGCAGAATATCCCCAGCTCCCTGAGCCTGTCCCTATAGCAGAGGTGTTTCTGCCCCCATTACCTTTCTGGCTTTCCTCTGGACCCAGTCCATCAGGCCCATGTCCTTCCTCTGTTGAGATCTCCAGAGACAGATGAGGCACTGCTGGTGAGGTCTGACCAGGATCACCTCTCCAGCTGCTGGCCACACTGCTTTCGATGTAGCCTAGGACACAGCTGGCATTCCAGGCTGCAAATGCACTTCCAGGCAGCTCCTTGGTGCTTTCAGAAGGATGGACCCCAATATGATACCACCTACCTTTTTTCTGCATGTGAATGAAGCACCAATTTCTCTCCTGACTGCTCCCCTCCCAGGAGCTCTGAGGGGCAGGCAATGTGCTCAAATTCTCCATCAAAGGCCAGGAGACCAGAAACTCCATGTTGGACACTTTTCTGCTTTTATTTTAAAAAAAAATCCAGGATGGATCCAATAACAGTTTTTATTTATTTTTTTAGGAAATTGTTTTACCATAGCAGAGGACACAGGATAGAGCAGAAGGCTCAGACAAGCAAAGTATTTAACTTCCACATAGCCTCTCTTGGAAGAAATAATGTTACAGTTAAATTTTGAAGTAACCCCTCTCCTTCAACAAGGGCACTACCCCAGCTGCAGAGCTGAATGTTCTCCAGCAACATGACCAGCCCTGTCACTGCTGCTCACAGGCCTCACTCCCCACTCACACAAGTGCTCAGATCCACAAGGAGGGTCCATGCAGGTGCCATTCCTCCTCCTGGTTCCAGCAGGACTTCCATCTCCACCCTTTGCTTTAGTGACATGGTTTCCAACCTCCAAGATCAAGATTTAATAGACCATTGTGTCAAGTATCAAGAAATAGAATGATCAGCGAGTCCCAGGTGCCTCAGCTGAAATCCCACCGGGGCCAAACACTTAGGAGTTCGTCCAGCATGAATTAGCTTTCATCAAGTGACAATTTATCTAGAAGACACATCACTAAGTTTATACATTAAAGAATTTTATATATAGAATACTGCAAAAACACAGTAAGTCTGAATTCTGCCCACTGCTGCTCAGGAAGGTCCCTTCTCTCCCAAGCGTCAAGAAAACAAATCGACCTCCTCTTGGTGCTCTGGTCAAGGCAAGACAGAGACTTCTTATTGCTTCTCCTCCTTCTGATCCCCTGAGCTTCCAGAACCTTCTCGCTCAGAGGCCATCTGTGAAAGAGGTGGTTTGTTAGTTGTAACAACAACAAAGGTCTTCTGGAGATCTGTTTTCCCCCTAGCTAGCTGCTTTGGTTAGTTCTAGCCCAAAGAAACTCTTTGGTCAATGAAAAGGGCAATCGTCCACTGGAGAACGGAGCAATCTTCACCTCTGCCTGACTGTTGCTAAGAGGGAGGACACTATCTAGGTTTTGACATCAGAAAAGCAGCTCCACTGTGAGGAGACCTCAGCAACACCAAGGTCACCTGGGCAGGGAGTGCCACTTCCATCCTGGGAGACTGCCCTGGAGAGGCAAAGCAGACCTCTGCCAGGGCTCCTCTGAGTGGGCCCCTTGCTGGGAAGGACATTGAGAACAAAGTCCCACAGTAGTAAGGTCACTGGGTTTAGGTAGCTTGTTTTAGAATGACCTTTAAAACAAGTCCATGTCACTTCTTTAAGCACTCTGCACACCACAGGGAAAGGCCTGCTTGTGCTACTCTTCATGCACCTTGGGAGCTCCCAGCACTTCTCCATGTAACACTGGCTCAGTATCATAACAACCACCTGGGAGGTGGGATACTTACAGCAGGATGGCCAAGATTTTAGGCCTACCTGATCTTCCAGAGCTGCCTCTGAGTGACATGTGCTGAAGAAGAAGCTGCACTGACACTCAGTGCTACCTCCAAGCACAGCTCTACCCAAATGTGTGATGTCCCAACTGCCTCTTTCCCCATCTGAGTGCCAGAGAGGTGATCACAAACCTACCTTCTTGTATGCCATTTCAAAGAGTTTCAGGGAAGCCTGTTGCAGGTTGGTTGCTGCCTGCCTGATGTTTTCTCCTGTTTCAGTATCTTTACGAGCCAGAAGTTCCCTCATTTTGGCAATTTCTTCCTTTAATTTGTTGCACTGCAAATAAAAGACACAAGGAGCCACGATGAAATCCTGCACTTCCATCAGTCTGCTTTAGAGTCCTGTGTGCAGTTCTGGAGCTCCCAGCACAGGAAGGACATGGAACTGTTGGAGTGGGTCCAGAGGAGGCCACCAAGATGCTCAGAGGGGTAGAGCAGCTCTGCTCTGAGGACAAACTGAGAGAGTTGGGGCTCTGCAACCTGGAGAAGAAAAGGTTTCCAGGAGACCTTAGAGTAGCTTTCCAGGATCTGAAGGGGGCTACAGGAAGGCTGTGGAGGGACTATTGACAAGGTCTTGCAATGCCAGGACAAGGGGCAATGGGTTTGAAGTGTCAGAGGGGAGATTGAAAGTGGATGTTAGGAGGAAGTTGTTTGCAGTGAGGGTGGTGAGACACTGGCACAGGTTGCCCAGGGAGGTGTTCAAGGCCAGGTTGGATGAGGCCTTGAGTGACCTGTACTAGTGGGAGGTGTCCCTGCCTATGGCAGGGGGTTGGAACCAGATGATCCTCGAGGTCCCTTTCAACCCTACCCTTATATGATTCTATGCTTCCTGTCATTTCACTCACCTATTGGCCACAGCAAAACCGCCTCTTTTTCCCTGTCCAGAAGCCATGAAGTTGAGTCTTGAACTGAGTCACAGAGTCTGCAGGGCCTGGGACTGTGCTCAGATCCCAGTGGGCACCTGTCCACTTGACTAAACGTGCCACAGTTGGCATTAATCGGTTGCCTTGTTTGCCGGCTCAGCAGAGGCGCCAAGGACAGAAAGCCCTGCAGAGAGCCAGCAGCCCGCCAAGGATGAGAGCTGCTCTCCTTGGCACACCTCGCCACTGAGTCAGCCACTCCAGGAGCCAGGGTACAGGCAGGAGAAAGCTGCTTTTCATCTACATTTAAGGCACTGTCTGAAAGCCAAGGAGCAAGGCTGCTCACCACCCTGTTTAATCCCCTTTGCTGCGCGTGGGAGAAGGAGCAAAGAGGCAAACAAAAGCAAGCCAGTACCATCCCAGACCCTGTAGCCATCTGTCAAAGCCTCCACACAGTCTGGCATTTCCCTGTCAGACTGGCACGCTGCTGGGAGAGGCAGGCCTGGAGCAGCAAGGTGACTGGGGACAGTGGTGCTGGCAGCGCACAGTCAGCAGTGTTGGCAGCCAAACCGTGGGCTGGGCTCTCATCCAGACCCAGGAAGGGGAGGGTGATTGACACCACCTGGGTTAGGCTGCCATGCCCACCCAGACAGCACAGGGCTTCCTCCCAACACTGCTCCACCTTCCCTTGGTATTTCCCCACCAAAAAAATTACAGGGAGTAGGGGTTTAGGCTCTGTGCTCCTGTGAGAAACTCCAGTGATCATAACCCTGAAGAGTCAGACAACATCCACCCTAGAGGAGAGGAACATCCGGCCTGGTCAGAGGCTACACTTTGTTCTTTCAAGCATCTCACAGAGCCCCAAGAAGCCTTCTGATTCTGCTTCTAAGAGTTGATCACTTGAAGACTGTGCAATCTGTTTTAAACTTGGCTTCTGGTATTTGGAATGCAGAACTTAAAGTTGGCCTTGGACTAATGTGAAAAGCACTCTTCTGATGCTAAATACCCTCTCCAAAGAAGAAAAATGGGAGTTAAGTGGCAAAAGTAACTGCCACTGCCCTGAGGTTACTGGGTACTTTGTACTGCTGGGTCTGCACTGCAGTTCTATCCCTCTAACACTCCCAGGCACTGCTCTGTCTCCAGCTTTTGAGCTAACAACTCTCCTCTCACAGGCCACAGCACAGTCCTTATCAAGCCACCATACCAAGGCCAAGTCAAGGACATAACTCACACAGAAGGCTTTTCATTATCAGCTTCCCAGGCTCTTAGATCTTCAGGGGCACTTTCAAAGAGGGTATTTGCTATTATCCACACTGTTCTTCCAAGCATGTCCTTACTTCCTCCCATCAGCCACCCTCATCCCACTCGAGTACAAAAAGCAGGAGCTGATGACAATGCCATAGACATAGAGTTGGTGTCACTGGACACAGCCAGCTGGGAGTTAGGAATATGAGCAAAGACTTAGTAAGGAATCTTACCACCTCCATTATGGGATCAGAAGTGACCTACCTCATCTGCTGGTAGCTGATCCTTGAACTCCTCCATCTTGGACTCTGTATCATGGATGATGCCTTCAGCCATGTTCACAGCTTCCACACGTTCCTGGGTAAGAGAGCTCGTAAGGGCTACTGCGCTCATCACTGGTGACAAGACCTGGCCACCTGTGAACTAGCAGCTGCCATTCCTTTACTAACTGCTAAGCTCCATCTCAGCTGCCACCCAGGGTCCTTCTCAGTGGCAGGAGGGCAAGAAGCAAACCAACTCTAGAAGCACTCTGGCACCAGAAAGCCCACACAGGCAGCCCTCATGCTTTCACATCACACTTCCAGCTTACTTCCCTTACTGCATCGCTGTGACTGCTGGCACACTGGAAAAGGCAGAGTGCAGGACAGCACAGCTTGCTCTGCTCCTCAGAAAGCAACTGAGCTTCTGGAAACTGTTCTTAAGCTTCTCCAGCAACAAGGACATTGAGACAAAGTGTTTGGTTGTTTAACCATGTTCCCTTACTGCAAATGCCTGTGGAGCAGTACAAAACTCCGCTGTGCTTACTAAGAAATATCACTTCCTACCAGCATTGCTGCAGAGACACAACAGGGCACAGGGCAGGCTCCAAGTACAGAGGAGCAAGAGTCTCACTGAGGCATAATTCAGACCCAGTGTCACCAGAACCTGTCACCCTGGGACACCCAGCCCTCTCCGTTTGAAAGCAAAGCCTACCTCACCAAGGCTGTAATAACATTCTCAGCACAGTAATCACTTAAGAGTGGAAAGCTGATGACAAACAATGCTGTTGCTACAACACATCTCTGTGGGATGCCAAAGTTCACAGCAGGAGACAGAGGCCAGCAGAGTGATAAGTCCACACATGTATTCATGACACTTCCATGGCAGCAGAACCACGACCAGAACAGTCTAATGCTGACAATTACAGCTATGCAAATCAGCCCAAGAGGACTGTTTGTTAGGGAAGTAACCTAATCACCTGCACCTGATGGGCCACTGCACAGAGATGAGAACTACCAAGAGGGAAGAACTTCCTCAGCAATTTAAAACAAAGTAAGGCAACAGGGAAAACCTTCAGTGCAGCCTCTGCAAATGCTAGGCCACCAGCTATGCTTCAAGGCAACAATGTGGTTATTTAAAGAGTGGGACTTCCAGACCAAGGTTTTCAAAGGTTCTCCACCTAACCTACAAATGCTACTGAGCATTTGTAGGTTATGCTTTGTGGCTTGAGAGGTTCTGAGGCTGCTCTCTCAATTTATTCCATGCATTCCCCTTTCAGTCCTCTTCTGATCCTTTCACTGCTGAGAGTGAGACTTACTGAACACCTGAAAGGTTTCTACAGGCCAGGAAAACACAAAGTGGACTGTTTCAGTGTGCCAGTTTCAGGAATCACTAGACATATGTTGGTGTCATGTCCCTAGGTAGGCCTGTGCTGTGTCTGCTTAAAAAGCAGAGCTCTATATTTAGTACCATAATTCATTAGGACTACCCTCATTAAACCAATTAGTTCCAACCATTAATCCCATGTGTATCACAGGTTCAGTCACTCAGCCACACTGTCAGCCTTTTCCTGACAATGTCAGTGAGGTTTCAAACACCTCCTGAAGGCTTCTCCTGTGCTGAGGGGAAAGTGCCCTCAGCTGAATACAGCACTGCAGAGGCCACACTGAGGTTTAACCACTGTGGAAAGGGGAGAGGTTCAGCTTTGCTTGGCAGGTTCTATAAATTTAGCTTTAAAATAAACTCAAAAGTACTTGAAAAATCCCCATTCTGCCTCCACTTAAATGCAGCATCACTGTGAGAACCCAGCTAGCTTGATTGTTGAACCTGGAGAAGAGTAGCCCCAGAGGGGACCTGATCAATGCTCAGCAAGAGCTAGAAGGTGGGGGGGCAAGAAGATAGGGCCAGACTCTTGTCACTGTACACCACTGACAGCACAACAGGCAATGGACACAAACTGGAAGCCAGGAGGTTCCACCTGAACAGGATGTGAGATGATGGTGTGATGGTGCTGGAGCCCTGGAGCAGGCCGCCCACAGAGGTTCGGCAGAGATTCCAAACTCCCCTGGTCATTGTGATCCTGGGCAAGGTGCTGTGAGTACCCTGCTTTAGCAAGAGGGTTGGACTGGATGACCTCCAGAGGTCCCTTCCAACCTCACCACAGTGGGACTGTATGATTCAAATGACCATCCAAGGTAACAAGGTGGACAGTAAAGAGCACTGATGACAAAAAGTCCACCTTGAGTTGCAGGGGGTTGGAACTGGCTGATCTTTAAGGTCCCTTCCAACCCAACCCATTCTGTGACTGTATAAGAGGCAGGTGAATTTTCTTACTGCTGCCTCTGTGTCCCAGGAGCTCTCCAGGGAGGCACTGCAGTACTAGGCACACAAGGCCACCAAACCAGCCTCAAACACAAATGCCTCTGCATACATACACCTTGCAGCTCTGGAGTGTAAGCAGCAAGTAGGTATCTGGGTAACTGCACAAGCAATACAGACCAGAGCCTTACGGCTCCTTCAAAGACAGGAGAGCAGGTCACTGCTAGCTGGAACACAGCACAATGATCACATTACCTTTCTTCGCCTGTCTTCCTCTGCATATTTCTCTGCATTCTTCACCATGTTCTCAATTTCATCTTTGCTAAGGCCACCAGAAGACTGGATAACAACTGTAGAAGAGAAGAAGCATTAATGACAAACAGGCTCTCATTTCCAGGCAGACAAGTTCTATTTCCCAAACCCTCTCACTGGCACCAAGCCCTCTCCTGCTCAGAGGCTCTGCACCTGTGAGAACTCCATGGGCAGCACAAAGGCAGCCAGACTTTGAAGAGGCAGTGATGCTGCTGGCAAAACAAAAGCTTGACATCTTAGATCTATGAGCTCCCCACCTTTGCCAGACATTTCCACTGGTCTAAAAGTCACTTTGACAGTTATTCCTCCTAGAAACTGAGGCCACATAGCTCCAAAACCAAAAGGGGCTGCCAGCAGGTTAAAAAAAAAAAAACCAACATGAAACCACCACCAGAAAAAAAAAAAAAATCCAGACAAGAGGAATCATTTTACCAGGTTACAGATTCCTGTTCATGTTGGGCAACACCCCAGGCTGGTAGTGGAATAAGACAACAGGACATGATTCTGCAGATGGGGTCTTAAAAAGTTCTCTGATCACCTCCATTTGTGCCAAAAAGTTCTCAAAAATATAGCCTAGACATAAGTAAATTTCTGCAGTGAAGCAACTGCAGTGGCAGAGGACCACAAGTGTCCTCTGGATGCAGATGTGGTACGAAGAATTCAGTTTTATCGTCAGGACCACATCCGCACACAGACAGGCAGCTAAAAACATTCTGGTTGTTTCTTATCAGTTGACTCAGAGGCAGAAGGCTGCCACAGATGGCAAATCTACAAGGAAATCAGAGTAACCAGCAGCATGGTTTAGAAAACAAAACTTATGCCAGGAGCCAAGCAGGACAGTGAAGATCAGCAATATCCCTTCCAGGTGCCAGCACAGAATTAACAATATTTCTCTTAACTGGAACTCATCCAAGTTATTGCCTCCAAGAAACAACTGTTGGGCAGTCTAGAGGCTTCCCAGTTACAGGCACAAGAGAGATTTATTTTCCACCAGGGGGAAATCTACAAATGCTTCAAATCAATTTTCTGAGCCCAGAACAATGCTTTAGAAAATGTCAACTGTGTGTTTAATTGTCCTAGAACACCATACCCTGCACAGCAGAGCACTCTCCTGATGGTTTGAAGTCCCCAAGCCTCCTGCCATTTAGAAAGTTTACAGCTGAAATGGTTGGAAATGAACAAGGTGGTTACACAAAATACCTGCTGCTGCAAAGTATTTGAATTTCAAACCCGTCATAATGGAATAATTGGAAGCATAGCAGGGTGTGGGCATGCTCTGTGGCATGCCTTGGGTTCATCTGAGATCTCCCTAATTTGATTACTTCTCCTTTAAGGCTGGCACCTTCACAGGCAGCCTCAGCCTGACAGCAATCCCTCTCTGTGTTATCAGAGGGCACTCCCAAAGCAACAGTATGCCCAGCAGCGCAGCTCAAGAACAATTCACACGAGGTGCTGGATCCCCAGATGGTGATTTCTGTCCATTTGGGGCAGAGTATCACTGCTCCAAACTCCTTCAATGACATAGGTGACCCCTGTATAGCAGGATGAGCACTGCTCCACAAACTCATGAGCCCTCCACAGCTGACCTGTACCCCAGCAATTCTCCTCAGACTGAGGTACGGCTAATCCATAAAGGAAACCCCCAAAAAACAGCTGCCCCCTGATGAAACATTGCTGTGGTGATCACAGCAGGCAGCAAGAGAGGGCTGTGACACAGTGCAAAATGACTCGGAAGGTGGTGAAACCCTGCCAGCAAGGACTTCTTTGACCTTGGGATAGGCAGATGCTTCATCTTTAAGGTGCAAGAGACACCATCCACTGGTGGCAATCTGCCAGCAGGCCAAGAGTGCTGGGTGTTCACAGAAGCTTTGCCTCCTCAAAACAGACCCACACCTCAACTGTCACTTCTCCCTTTCCATTCTTTATTTTGCAGTAACCCTCAGCCCTCCTTTCCAGAAGGGGCTTTTAGGCTGAGAGAACTTCCAACTGCATCTGTGCTGCCGTGGCAACAGGTTGCTTGTGTCAGCCTTGATCGAACAACCACCTGCAGAGTCACCACCTCTGGGCTGTGGGATGCCCATCGAAGCAGCACTCCATTACCTCTGGAGTCACCTAGTGTCACCGTGGGAGCCCAGCATACTGCAGCACCATCACTGCTCCACATTTTTCTCTTCATGCCCAGGTAGCATCCCAGAGCACTTACTCTGCTGCTCGCGTCCGGTGCCCTTATCCTTGGCTGAGACGTGAACGATGCCGTTGGCGTCAATGTCGAAAGTCACCTCTATCTGTGGCACTCCACGGGGTGCTGGGGGAATCCCAACCTGAGAATGACAAGTGCTTAGACATCAGCTCCCACAGGCACTAGAGCTCACCGGTGCTGGGCACTTCACCTGGTGATTGAATCAACCATTAACCACAGTAGAGTGCTCTAAGTATCTGCTGGCACTGTGTGGTTAATTAGCTGCACCTTGGCAGATCCGAGAGGATACAGATTTCTAATCAGGACAACCACACAGAAACCATGAGAGTTAGCCCTTAAGTCTGGTTTTGGGGTGACACAAGTTCTGTTTTCTTGTTAAACAGGCCTCTTTTCCATGAAAATGGATTTGGCAGGGTGCTCTGTCTAGTTCTGGATACACCTAAGTTTCAATGGCATTTTAAGAATCACATGCAGTACAGCTGCCTTCAGAAGTACAGGAGGAAGAGTTGGGGCTGTTCAGCCTGGAGAATGCTCCAGGGAGACTTTAGAGATGTACTTCAGTATAAGAAGGGGACCTACTGAAATGCTGGGGAGTGGTTCTTTAGAAGGGCTTGTAGCAATGGGACCAGAGACAATGATCTGAAACTGGAGCAGGGGAGATTTAGGCTGGACATCAGAAAACCTCACAGTGAGGGTGGTGAGACAGTTGAACAGGCTGCCCACAGATGTGCTTCAGGCCCCATCCCTGGAGACATTCAAGATCAGACTGGATGTGGCTCTGGGCTGTCTGATTTAATTGGAGGTGTCCCTGCTGACTGCAGGGGGGCTGGACAAGATGACCTTTTAGGGTCTCTTCTGACCTGATGCAATCTGTGTATTTGTGCAAGGCAAAGCCCTTCCCTTTTGTGGGGCTCTTCCTAGCAACAGGGAGCTTAGACAGTTGTAACGGTGCAAAACATTGCCAACACTGACCAGAAGAATTCTGTGCAGAGAGCTGGTTGGGCAGCCACACTGCTCAAATGAATCCCTGGCACATGTCTGCTCTCCAGGAAGCAGGGCAGTTCCACAGGCACTCATGGAAAAGTGGTAGGAGACCAGAAATGGCTTACCAAAGGCCTCCCGGAACCTACTCCAAGTTTTCTCTTCCCAACACCAGTAGAAAGGCCAGATTCAGTTATCTGCAGCACAGGCCTGGTGCTACAGAGCTCCTGCAGCTGTTTCTCCTCGTGAGTAGAGAGGCCCTCAAGTTCCTGTGCCATGTAAGGCTGCTCAGAAACTTTGAGCTTCATCTTAAAATTTTAATTGCTCCCCTGCTGCTGAAAGGCTATCCCAGAAGTAGGCTGTGCCCCCGGAGGCTGCTTTTTTTTTTTTTTACTACAAATAGGGTCAAATGTCTTCTGTAAGATGATTCCCCCTCACCATTGCCTTCAGGGGTCAAATGAAATGAAGAAGGCTTTGAATTTCTCAAAGAAGGTCAAGTGTAAGGTCAGGCACGCTGAGTGGTAACGTACCAGTGTGAACTGGCCAAGCAGCTTGTTGTCACTAGCCATCTCTCTCTCTCCCTGGCACACTTTAATCTCCACTTGGGTTTGCCCATCTGCTGCTGTAGAAAACACCTATGGAAGAGGAAGAGAAAGTTACTGAAGAGCCAGTAAAGGGCAACAGGTGAACTGATGCAGTTACAGGCTGACTAAACAAGGACTAAAGAGAAGCTTCTTTAAACAGACAATCATTAAGGGCTTGTTCCTCTGTTAAAACAAGGTTAGCAACAGCCGAGCTCACTGGCACCTTGTCCTGTATGCACCTGAGCGTAGAAGTGGCAATGCCATGCCAGCTGCAGCCAGCCAAAATACCAAGAGCAGGGCTCCTGCCTCAGCCCCATGCCCCAGCCAGAAGTGTTATCAGTAAGAGCACACAGCAGCAGACCCAGGCAAGGCAAAGAGAGAAAGGATCCACCCAAGACTACAACACAGGAAAAGAGAATCCCCTCTGATGCATGCAGACCAGCAAAGGTGGTCTGGGATGGGTGTGGTGCTCAGTCACAGATGGTCTCCACACAATTCTTCTTCAGAATGATGTGTTGACAGTTAGCATCATGGCACACACTGCAACCCTGACCAGGCCACAAACACCTTGGGCTACCTTGGCACACACAAACACAGCTTAACCCCCCTCTCAGGCACACTGATAGTTAACAGAAGTATTCAGTGCTGACACCAAAGTTGATTTCTACGCTGCTCCTCTGTGCCAGAGGAGACAAGGTTACCCATTAGGATGCCTTGGGTAGCCTTTGCACACCAAAGACCCACCCAACTGGAGTCAGTGAGTACCTGGCTCTTCTTGGTTGGTATGGTGGTATTCCTGTTGATGAGTTTCGTGAAGACACCTCCCAGTGTCTCGATCCCCAAGGAGAGGGGAGTTACATCCAGCAGCAGCACATCAGTGACATCACCAGCCAAGACCCCACCTTGAATGGCTGCCCCAATAGCCACAGCTTCATCAGGATTAACTGCTTTGCTGGGAGCACGGCCAAACAACTCCTGCACAGTCTGCTGCACCTGAATGGAGAGAAAGCACAGCTCAGATGCAACTGAGCCACTGCCATCCTGGGCTGGCCACAGGAACACACAAGTCATGGCTGAAGGTCTGCATCTTTATGCTCCTGCTGCTGTGAAACCCTGTAGCACAATAGAAACGCTAAGCTCCAGGCCTGTGACTGCCCCCAAATTCCTCATCTTAGAGTCACAGAATGGTTTGCGTTGGAAAGAACCTTAAAGATCATCTAGTTCCAACTTCCCTGCCATGGACAAAGACATGTCCTACTAGGCCAGGCTGCTGACAGCCCATCCAGCCTGGTTTCCAATCTTCCATGCATCCTGTCAGACACCAGTCTAGGTAATACCTTCACTAGAAACTTTCTTGCAGCCACATTTTCCAGCTACAAGTCAGTTCCTGTCAGGCAGCCCAGTCACAGTCACAAAGGATCACTTCATGCTTATCAAGCAGGAGTCAAAGACTGCTCTTTGGGAACTTGTACAAGCCAACACTGGATAGAACACAGCTATCAAGGATGGCAATGCTGTGGAGGTAGAGCACCGGGCAGGCAATAAAAGTCCAGAGCAAAAGGTCAGGTCACCCTGTTTAATGTTTATAAACGTCTGAAGGGTGGGTGTCAAGAAGGGGCCAGTCTTTTTTCAGTCATGCCCTTGGATAGGACGAGGGACAGTGGATACAAACTGGAGCAGACAAAGTTATACCTCAGCATGAGGAACAGCTTTACTGCGAGGGTGCAGGAGCCCTGGAGCAGGTTGCCCAGAGAGGCTGTGGAGTCTCCCTCTCTGTAGACTTTCAAGACCTATTTGGATGTATTCCTATGTGACCTGCCCTAAGTGATCTGCTTTGGCAGGGGAGGGGAGATTGGACTTGATGATCTCCAGAGGTCCCTTCCAACCCCTGCCATTCTGTAACTCTCTGTGGGTATTAATGGTCAAAAGGAAGTGGTATGAGGTACAGCATTCTCAAACTTTTATTTACTGGGCTGTTCCACCAGAGCAGCAGATCTGCTGTGCCAGCAGACAGCCTGAGCTGTGTTACTAGCTTTGTCCTGCTCTGCCCTTTGGGTAGGGTGTGCTCATGCAACACATTTACTGCTGAAGCATCTAGATGGGAATGCCATGAGGCATCTGCCCCAGAGCACAGCTTAGTAGCCCACTGCTGCTGTTCCTCCTCCTCTTCACAGAAGGGTGTGGGATTTGGTTCCTGCTCACAGCTACTGCAGCTCCCCAGGCACACTGGTGAGGCACACATGGGCACAGAATGACGTGGTTGGAAAACTGTGCTGGAAGCAAATGCCCAACTCCTCTGCACTTCAGCCAAGAGGCATCTGCTGGGAGCATTCATAGCAGAGGAAGACAATGTGTGAGCAGATAATTAAGTGCAAGCCTTTCCCTCTGGAGGCATATTTGAGAGTACAAAAGAAACATTGCTGCTAACCACCCACAGTAGGTTTCCTGGAGCACTGGCCTTGAGTGCTCCAAAAGGCCCCTTTCCTCTGAGTATGGTGAAGAAAACAACCACACGCAGAGGAGAAGGCTCTGTGCACTGCACTGAGCCAGAGCTCTAACTGCAGGCACTTGGGAAAGCATCTTGGCAGCTCAAAGCCACAATTGTGCAGGTCATAAAAAGGCAGTAAAAATAAAATAAAAAAAAATCATCAATATTTAGTACTGTCTTCCATCCCTAAAGGATCCATAACATTTCAAGAAGGGTTTCCCCACTCCCAGAAGTGTTTTTCCTCACTTTTAGCATAGCTAACTACAGTGGTTTTCCTGTACCCAGTTGGAACAGCAGAGACTTAGGAAAGGTACAGCAGTTACTCCACTTGAGTTTTGGCCACAGCAGCAGCTTCTGTTTGCCTTATTCCCCTGGCTGCCCTGCCTGGCTGACCTTCTGCACATACTAAGATCACCTCCAGCCACCAGTCTCATTTAACACAGGGAGGAAAAATCCCTAGCACCAAACCCACAATGGAGATCATCTAGTTCCAACCCCCTGTCATGGGCAGGGAAACCAGTCCCAAGCAGGACCATGTACCATGAGAAGAGACCTGCAAATCACAAATCTTAACAGCAAACAAACAGTCCAAGATTCTGATGATCCCTGTGGAAGAGGACAAGTTGTACCCTTGAGGACAGGAGTGTCCACAAATGTTCAGCTCTGATCTCTGGAGAGCTGAGCAGTGTTCTGAGCAAGCACTCAAACAGACAGGGCCTCAGCTGCAAGACTCTGCATGCCTGCAGAGTAAGCTCCTAAGCTACCTGTAGGTGCTTATCCCCACAGAATACCAGGGCCAAGTGTTAGGTAAGAATGTTTTTTGGAGCAGCCAGCTCAATATGCTTGACACCCAGCCTCAAGCAGGTTGCTGAATGTATGGAGCCAATAGGTAACAGCCCTTCTGCAGTTTCTTCACAGCCAGTTGCAAGTGTTCTCCAGGAGGAGAAATCCACTGGAAGGTGGAGGTTACAGACAGGCTGCTGCCAGTGAAGTGCACACTCTGGAGCCCACGAGAGGAAACAGCCTGTGTGTAAAGGGTTAACCCTTCTGGGTTGGAGGAGTGGCCCAGATACCTCTGCTCTATCCCAGGTGTAGTGTTCATCCCACTCCTTGTCTGGACCCCCCTAAATAAACAGTGGAACCTCCTGTTGCTCTCTCACCTCGTGGCTAGCCTCCACCAGACATCTCTTTAGACCACTGCCATCCATCCGGTTGTATATATATATTTTGTACCTTGCTATCCCTTTCCTATACCTATTTGTAACTCCCCTATTTTAAGTACCTTTTATTTGCTGTTAAAAGTTTTCTTTTTACCCTCCAAATTGTGGCCAGACTGTTCTGTAGGTGGCTTTACCCCTTCTGCCTTCTCTTTTCTCTCCCCTATCCAAGAAGGGGGGAGAGAGGGGAAGACATCCTATTATTAGTCTTGGTTTCCCCTGAGAAGCTAAACTCTAACCAATACGCTCTGTATCTGAACCACACTGCTATGGTCAGCCCACAGCAGCCAGGGAGGATGAGTTTTCAGCTCCTGCTGCCTCCCACTTGTGTTTGTGAGGTGCAGCTCAGCCCCAGCCCCTAGATCCAAGCAGAGGTAATTCAACAGGATGAGAGAGGCCCTTGGTGCTCCTTTCACGTGACTGCTCAGCACATCTGCTCTGCCTCTGTGGGCCTTCATTGGCTGCAGCTCTGAGGTTCCCAGCCTGCCAGCCTTCCCGTTACCCCTAAGAGCAGCTGTGCCAGCTCTGCCTCTAGCAGGGACGCAGCTCATACCTTTGGCATTCTGGTCATGCCGCCGACGAGGATGACTTCACCGATGTCGCTCTTGCTGACCTCAGCATCCTGCATGGCTTTCTGGCACGGTGCCACCGTCCTTCTGATCAGCTCGGCCACGATGCCCTCGAACTGCGCCCGGCTCAGCTTCATGTTCAAGTGCTTCGGTCCAGAGGCATCCATAGTGAGGTACGGCAAGTTGATGTCCGTCTGCAGCACAGAGACACCGCATGAGGAACAGCAACGCCAAAGAAGCTGCAGACGGCCTTCAGATCGCGTTCCAGGCTCTGCTTGGAGCCCTCACATGCCTGCTGGCTCTGCAGCCAGGCCTTTAAGGGGCAGCAGATGTGCTCTTCACAGAGTCACAGAAGCATGCAGGTTGGTAAAGCCCCTCAGGATCACCAAGTCCAACCCATATCCCTACTCTGCAAGGCTTGCCCTGAACCATATGCCCTAGCACCACAGTCACTTGACTTTTAAACACACTTAGGGTTGGTGACTCCACCACCTCCCCCAGCAGCACATTCCAATGTCTGACCACTCTTGCTGGGAGAAAATTTTTCCTAATACCCAGTCTAAACCTACCCAATGGCGGCTTAAGGCCATTCCCTTTTGTTCTATTACTATTGACCTGTGAGAAGAGACCAGCACCAACCTCTCCACAACCTCCTTTCACGTACCTGTAGGCAGCCATGAGGTCTCCCCTCAGCCTCCTCTTCCTCACACTAACCATCCCCAGCTCCTTCAGTTGCTCCTCATAAGATTTATTCTCCAGGCCCTTTGCCAGGTTCCTTGGCCTCCTCTGTACTGGCTCCAGCACCTCCACATCCCTCTTGTACTGAGGTGCCCAAAACTCAACGCAATACTCAAGGTGTGGCCTTGCGAGAGCTGAGTACCAGGGGACAATGACCTCCCTGCTCCTGCTGGACAGAACATTTCTTATACAAGCCAGGATGCCACTGTCTTTCTTTGCCACCTGGGCACACTGCTTGCTCAAATTGAGTTGCTTTGAACACTTCAGACACTTCATTTTGTTAACAGCTGTAAGCATGAGATGTTTAAGTCTCGATTTTAATACTGCTTACTTTGAGGCTCTTTATTGTCAAGCAAAATCAAGTCACTTCTATCCTATCCAGGAGGCAATGAGTTAAAACATAGAAGTGACAACCTTAATCCTTTTCCTTTAAGGTAACACAGAAGCAAGCCCCCCTGCAGAGCTCCAAAGCCCTTTGCCAAAGGACTTACATCTCATATAAGCTAAGCTACTTTAGCGCAGTAACTCAACTGTTTTATAAGTACAAACAACTCATGTTGGACAGCAAGTCTCTTGCCATGTACCACAAAGTCCATCAATGCCTGAGACCAAAAAAAATCTCTTCTTGGGGGTATTCATGAATGATCCTATAAATTCCCATGCTGGATTTCCACAGCAAATCTCAGTTGAAACCATCTTGCTCAAGTGCTGAGTCATGCTGACATCAAAAGCTACTCCAAATCAAAGCAAGGAAAGCCATTAATGCTTTAAGCTCTAGAGCTTAAGTTTACACAACAAGAACTAAAGCCTCCTTACAAATTAGAGGTGTGCATTCACTTTATAAAATCAGCATCAGTATTAGGGGAAAGTAAGGCCCAAACCAAGATGTTTCCTCCTCACTGCTAAAGAGTTAAGGAATTCAGTTTTTCCTGGCATGACCAGCCTGTATTTGCCAACTCTTGAGCCAGCAAAACAGAGCCTGCTATGTCTCTGGCAAAACTACGCATCCATTGTGACTGGCCTAAACTCCTTGCTAGGAGCTCCCCACTGGGCAACAAAAAACACCACCATGCAAAAAAAAAAAAAAAAAAAAGTTTATTCAGAACCTAGAAATTGGCAGAGCCCTCATTTCAATTACTATATAATTGACCTTAAATTCACTTAGGTAAGATTATTACACCCCTGCAACTTGCTGCCTCTCTCCAGCTCCTTGTTCAGTGAATAAAGGATATGCTTGAATGCATCAACACAAAGTGAGTGGAAAAGATGAAAGGGTGTATGTTGCCCATTGTCTGGGCAGTCCTTCTATAGGCCAATAAGCAAAGATTCGTTACAGAAATGATGTCTCATTAGACAAAATTAGTTGTTTCCATGGAATGAGCAGCACCAGGGTTCTGGAAGTGGCTGCACAGAGCTGCCAAGTGCTTCCAGTAACCCAGCAGCACCAGCTGCAGCTAAATGCCCTGATTCCATATTTCTAAATTACAGAGTTAAGATGGGAACAAGGACACATTCCTGGCAAAATGAGAAAATATGGTGCCAGGAGAAAGGCACAACCCAGCACCTGCTAGCATCCTGAGCTTCCAACAACTAACTGTGCTCCTAAAGTCTAACAGAAAGTCCTTTAGCAGGGTACAGTGATGTCATTGCTACACAAAAAACAGAAGCTTGTTCTGCTACCACAGGGAAATAAAAGACAACGATTTCATGAAGCTCGGTAAACAAAGAGTAATGCAGACCTCAGTGTACCACAATGTTTTAAAAGTGGACTCCTTTAGCCCAGCCACCTACCTGCACCGATGATGAAAGCTCACACTTTGCTTTTTCTGATGCCTCTCTCACCCTCTGAAGGGCCATGTTGTCTTTAGTCAGGTCAACACCCATCTAGGTGACAAACAACACAGGTTAACATTCATTGCACAGGAACCACAGAGAGGTTTTCTTCATTGCAGTTCAGCCTCCCATCACTGTTCAGCATGAAGATGTTTGTATAAACACAGCCCAGTACACCCCATTCAGCTGACCTCTCACTTCTGGCAACTGTATTCAGCATTACAAGAACATTCACCAACCCCTTCTGTTCTGACAGTGGTTATCAGTAAGGAACTGACTAAAGCTTGGAAAAGCAGCCACATTATGGAACTGGATGGGTAAAGGAGGTGGAATTACACTGCAGCCAAAACTGCACTCTATGCAACTCTGCTGACACATTCAACTGACACAGATTTTTATTACAAGCAGACTACGTACAGGACACTCCTAGAGGAAAGAAGGAAGAGTCTTGCTATTCTCATTTTGCAGGAAAAGAATATTCCACCTCAAGGAAACAAGTTCAAGAACTGGAATCTGGGCCACCAGACATCTTAAATCTGAACTGTACCATAAATTATAAACCAAGTCCTAATAATTATGAAAATTCCCTTTCTTCTACAGAAGATCTGTGTAAGTGACTGGACTTTGATGAGATACCTTACCTCTCTCTTGAACTCTTTAACAATATGCTGCAGCAAAGCCTGGTCAAAATCTTCTCCACCTAGGAAAGTGTCACCATTGGTAGACTTCACCTCAAAGACTCCCTTCTGGATTTCCAAAATGGAAATATCGAAGGTGCCACCACCCAAATCGTAGACAGCAATCCTACAAGGACAGAAGCAGAAAACCATTACTGTCGAGACAAAGCTGGAAGAGCAAACTCCTTGGGAGCTGAAGTGTGCAGAACTCAGAGTTAAAAGCCCTTCTAAAGACAGCAGTAAGCAAATGATATAGCACAGACCATTCTTGATCGCTCCAAGTCCATATGAAGCCTTCTCTAAAGATGTGTTGCAAGATGCTTAACCTTGCCTGTTACTTCAGAGGGCAGCTCCTCCTCCAAAGCGAGACACACTCACATCCAAGCACAAGGCCAAAGACACTAGAACCATTATGAAACATGTTTTTTTAAAGGGTGAGGGTTTCACAGCACCATTAGTTACATCAGAAACACAAATGTGTGTACAAAACTGTGTACGGTTCTGGAGGCCCCAGCACAGGAAAGACACGGAACTGTTGGAGGGGGTCCAGGAGGGCCACAAAGATGATCAGAGGGCTGCAGCAGCTCTCCTATGAGGACAGGCTACAAGAGTTGGGCTCTGCAGTCTGGAGAAGAGAAGGTTTCCAGGAAACCTTAGAGTAGCCTTCAGTATCTGAAGGGGCCCTACAGGAAGGTTGGGGAGGGACTACTGACAAGGTCATGCAATCACAGGACAAGAGGCAATGGGTTTAAACTAGCAGAGGGGAGATTTAGATTGGATATTAGGAAGTTCGTTCTTCACAGTAAGGGTGGTGAGACACTGGAACAGGCTGCCCAGGGAGGTTATGGATGCCCCCTCCCTGGCGGTGTTCAAGGCCAGGTTGGATGAGGCCTTGAGTGACCTGTACTAGTGGGAAGTGTCCCTGCCCATGGCAGGGGGTTGGAACTAGATGATCCCTGAGGTCCCTTCCAACATTACCATTCTGATTCTATGAAATTCTGTTACCAAACCCTTGCATTTACATAACTCCTGAGAGTGACAGAAGGCTGAATGCAGCCAGGGAAGAAGATGCCAGCTGTGGAGGGCAGGCATCAAGCTTCAGCGTACCTCTGGTGCTACTTCAGCACCAGAAAACCTCTCATCCAGCTGTTCCTTAACCACACGTAGCTGTGAGTAAGATAATTAAACTGACACTTAGCTTTGATAATTAAGTTGTAGCTGCAACTTATGAAGTGACTTTAAGGAGTATGGTTGGCATAGAACAGAGGTGACATTACACAGCACTGACTCATAGCGGTGAGTCTGCTTTGGCAGAGCCCCAACCAATGATTTTACCAAAGAGAAAGCAGAAGAGGCATCTGCAAAGCAATTTCCAGCACGCTTGGAAAGGGTAGGAGTTATGAACAGGCACTTACACTTTGTCTTCAGACTTGTCCAGACCATAGGCAAGTGCAGCTGCTGTTGGTTCATTAATCACTCTCAGAACATTCAAGCCAGCGATCTGTCCAGCATCTTTAGTAGCCTGAAAGAAAAGCAGGAAGTGTGCTGACTACTGAGGGAAACCAAATCATTTATAAGCCCCCAAATCTTCCAGCTTGGTCAATACCTGTCTCTGGGAATCGTTGAAGTAAGCAGGGACTGTTATCACAGCATTCTTGGCTGCATGTCCCAGGTAATTTTCTGGAAGAAAAAAGCAGACAAACCCAGGAAGTTGTAAGAGAAGAATACAACCAAATTTCCAGTTACATAATAATCATTTTCCTGGACTAAGAAGAGAATACAGGCTTGCTGCTTTTGATTAGACACTGGAATGGGCTGCCTGGGGAGGCGGTGGAGTCACCATCCCTGGAGGTCTTTAAGAAAAGATTGGCAGTGGCACTTGGTGGCATGGTTTAGCTGTTGTTGTGCTGTTAGGTCATAGGCTAGATTTGATGATCTCAGTCTTTTTCAGCCTCAGTGACTCTGTGATTTCTAAGAAGATGCAGAGGGAGATGTGCAGAAATCAAGTTCTCCACATAACATGGACTAGCTTGTGGACTCCTAACAGAACTAAGCACCTCTGCAATTAACAAGTGACTGAATGCCATTAGCAAGTGAGGATTCATCCGAGAGCCTTTTTAGTGTGTGGGACTGAAGCTGTTCTCCATTTTTTTTGGGTGTTCCAGCATGTGATGCACATAAAACTTATTTTTACCCTGTTTACAGAGTCTGCAGTAAACAACTTTCATATGGCACAAACAACAGACATTAATTTCACAGGTGTTTGAGACAAGTCAGCAAAAACAGGTATTGCACCCTTAAGGCCACCCTTAGGTTCGTGACTTAAGGTCACAAACTTCCCCTGAAAGAGAGGAGGTCATCAAATGCAGATTCAGACCTGCTGAAAAAAATAAGAATGTGCATGGTGCAGTGGGAATGCACAGATAGGATTTGCACCTAGGCATTAGCTCTGCACAGCCCTTACACACAGATCATTCCATAGCTCATGTGGCATCCAGGCCAAGAGCCAACAGCCCTCCAGCAAGCAGACACCTGCTAAGGGAACACCACCCTCAGACTGATCACACCTAGCTGCTGACCTTCCACTACTTTTGGGTGGAGCTTTAGCAAGTGCCCAGCACCCAATACTGAAAACAAATCTCTCTGAATGAAGCTTTACTAACAATATTCAGCCTTGTCCTTCAAACGCTTATCATTGTATGCATGATTACCAAACAAGGCTGTGGAAGGGATTTGTTATCTCTATGTATGACATTCAATTCCTCCAAAAAAACCCCAAACACATCAGGAATTGAAAATGAGAAAAATACAACACAACAAAACCACCCAAAACCAAAAACCCAACAATAAACTTTCTCCAGGCCAATGGATATTTTCCACTAGTGAAGATCTGAAGTCAGCACTGGCTAAGAAGCTATTCCATCAGCCTCCAAAACAGGTCCCTTGAACATTCCTTTTCTTGCCACAAATCTTGTAGCTGATTAAGGATAAAGTCACTCAAACTCACAGCCTGGGAAGCACAAGGCCTGCAGTTCAGGAGGAAAAGGAGCTTCCCCTTCAACCACAGGCTCATTTTGCTTCCAACTGAGCATCAACTCAACCCGTATTCAATTTTAGTCAGAATGTTGCAAGTAAAGCATTGATACCTTGCCAAAAATCCCAGACTGAGGTAGGCACTGATTTTCCTTGAGGCTCTGTAACAGGTCCATCACTGCAGCCTTCCATGATGTGCTCCATGTAAGAAGCTGCTCTTTAAGGATCCCCATACCACAAAACCTATATGGTGGCTCTACTTGCAAGTTACACAGCCCAGCAGCCAGCTCACTCTGGTGCACACTGATGGCAAAGACCAAACTGTACCAACCTGCAGTCTCCTTCATCTTCATTAGCACAAAGGCACCAATCTGGCTTGGAGAATAGAGCTTCCCATGAGCTTCTACCCAGGCATCACCGTTGGAGGCACGGACAATTTTAAACGGAACGTTCTTACTGAAAGAGAAGGATGCCACCCTCAAATCCTGCATCAGTACACAGCACAGGACTCCTACAGCTAGCAGCAGATTCACAGATAAAAGCTCTAGACAAAGAACGCTGAAGTTGCCAAGAGCAACCTCAAATACAGGAGTCCCAGAAGTGCCAATGTACCTACTGCTCTTAACTAGCTACATCATTTAATCACAAGCATCAGGTAGGATCATACAGCTTTGACTGTAAACACCCTCAAGAATGAGAAGTCTCCTTTGGCAGATGCATTTATCACAGCATCAGTGAGGTTGTAGGGGAAGATAGAGCAAATAGTGGACTTTTGACTTCTGTGAAAACATTAGAAAAATTGGTAATAACATAAAAAGGGACAGGGGGGATTTATGTTAGGTATTAGGAAGAAATACTTCAGGGAGAGAGGTGAGAACTGTCACAGGTTGCCCAGGGAAGCTGTAGATACCCCCTCCTTGGAAGCATTCAAGGCCAGGTTGGATGGGGCTTTAAGCATCACTTTAAGCATTAAGCTTTAATCAGGTGATCTAGTTGAAGACCCCCCCTCAGTGTGCAGGAAGGATAGAAACTAGAAGATCTTCTAGACATCTTCCAACCCAAAGCATTCTGCGGCTTTCTGTAACGCAGCTCAGCCCTAACACCCTCAAGCAACAAACCTCTGACACAAGTTTATACTTCTAACAGCACTGCACTTGGTGCACCGCTAGTGGAATAGCTTTCCCCTCCTCACTCACATATCCTTCTTCACTTCGGAGTCATCGAAGCGCCGCCCGATCAGCCGCTTGGTGGCGTAGAAGGTGTTGTGCGGGTTGGTGACCGCCTGCCGCTTAGCAGGCATCCCCACCAGCCGCTCGCCCTCGGCTGTGAACGCCACAACCGAAGGGGTTGTCCTGGCTCCTTCCGAGTTTTCCAGCACCTAGGGGGAAAATTGTAACAGGACACAGTCAAAAAAACCCAAAACAACCCAGCCACAGAATCATAGAATGGTAAGGTTGGAAGGGACCTCAAGGACCATCCAGTTCCAACCCCCTGCCATAGGCGGGGACACCCCCCACTAGCACAGGGCACTCAAGACCTCATCCAACCTGGCCTTGAACACCT
>VWYK01000041.1:27092-43798 GCA_013399775.1 Semnornis frantzii | reverse complement strand
GTTCCAGGACTGCACACAGTACTACAGAAGACATTGAACAGCTCTTGGGTGCCAGTTAAGAGCCCACCAAGGAATCACAGATGGGCTGGAAAAGACCTCAAAGATCATCCGATTGAACTCAGCAATATTTTCTTCCTCCTGGCTGAGAATGTACCAGGAGATGTGTCAGTAAAACTATGTTTTTTTGAGGGTAGAAGAGAAATTTCTCTCTGAGAATCTGGAGCTGTGACTGAACTTCACAGGAGAGAAAACAGAGAAATCAAAAGACAGGGGTGATCTGCTGCCAAAATTGGCTGAAAAACAGGCTTTATGCTTTTTGTGCATTTTTTCCCCTTCAGTAAATGCTGAAGTCACATTTTGGTAGCATTTAGGTGTGTGGTTGAATGTTGCTAATGAATATACGGCAGAGTAAATGTGGTTGACATAGGATTGGGTTTATTGCAGTATTGAATCCAGCTGTCAAAAGTAAACTCACCCTGAATGGACATATTTGCCTGCACTGAACTGTAAGCAGATGAAGAAACTGGATGAGGCCCAGGCTCTGGTATGTGGTACTGATAGCACAGTGAATCTTTACAACGTTATAATTACGCTGCAGAGAAGAGGTTTGTGCCAGAAGGAAAAAGAATAGAAGAAAAAAGGTGGCAGAGTGATTTGAAATGCATGCAGCTGGGACCCATTCTACTCTTGTGTGGGTGCACATAGAGTAAGGAGAGGAACACCACAGTAAGAAGGTGATGTTACTGAGACTAAGAGAGACCACCAAGATTTTGGGTTTATTCTACTTTACATAGATCCAAGCTACAAGCACACACTGCTTCCACCTCTGGGTGGACAAACAGCATTTACTACCTGTTGTACTTCTGGTTTTGTTCTGGATTTTAGTGCTCAGTTCGAAAGGCCTCGTTGCTTTGTGTACATAGAATCACCCAGGTTGGAAGGGACTGCTAAAGATCTCTAATCCAAACACTGCAGCAGGGGCCAGGTTGCCCATGACTTGTCCCACCTGTAACNGTGGCTGCTCCCTCCCTGGAGGTGTTCAAGGCCAGGTTGGATGAGGCCTTGAGTGAACTGTACTAGTGGGAGGTGTCCCTGCCTATGGCAGGGGTTTGGAACTAGATGATCCTTGAGGCCCCTTCCAACCCTACCATCCTGTGATTCTATGAGAGAGAGTGATTGGCATTGGAATGTGCTGCCCAGGGAGGTGGTGGAGTCACCGTCCCTGGAGGTGTTCGAGAAAAGACTGGATAAGGCACTTAATGCTATGATCTAGGTGATTGGATAGGTCTAGGTAATAGGTTGGACTGGATGATCTTGGAGGTCTCTTCCAACCTGGGTGATTCTATGATTCTCTGAACCAAAACTTTCGTTTGGAAGGGTGTAGCAGGTCGACATGGAGCACCTAGGGGTAGCATTTCCTTCTGGCACAACAATGTGCAAAGCACTCTGTGCATGATGAGATGCTACTGCAGAAGTGCTGAGCACCCTTTGGTGTCTGTTCCCCAGTGTGACTAACCTGACTAGTGGTCCCTCATCCAACTCTGTAAATCACCTTAAGATCTGCTGCTTACAGTGTACATAAAATGTAGATGCTGTGGAATTCTCTTGATGATAACATTCTGCATATCATCTCTGTTGGGCTAATATCCAGAAGGAGATTGCTCCCCCCCTGGAGGTGTTCAAGGCCAGGTTGGATGAGGCCTTGAGTGACCTATACTAGTGGGAGGTGTCCCTGCCTATGGCAGGGGGTTGGAGCTAGACGATCCTTGAGGTCCCTTCCAACCCTACCATTCTATGATTCTGTGATTCTAAGAGTGGTTGTCCTGAGCCACAAAATCAATATGTCTTGTTAGTATTGAGATGCAAAAGGGCAACCCAAATTAGAGCCTTGCCATTACAACTAAGTTGTGTTGTTTTCATGGCAGTTTAAAGCAGATTGTTAGCAAAATAACTGTTACAGTTTTTTTGTGCAAGTCGCTTTTTTTTTTTCTTTTTTATTCTGTAATGTCAGTTAGAGACATACAAAAGAGAAGCCAAAATATAGGTATTTATTTGATTGACAGTAATGGCTCTGAGAGAAGCAATTTAAATATTATTTACATATTATTCGAAGCAATAATAATCTATCATGTCAATCCAGAGCATGGCATTGTTATTATATTAAATGAGTCTCCGACAGGCTAACTCCTAATGCTGTTATGCAAATTAAGCACATTTAAAGAACTTTTAAAAGAACATTACTGTCCAAGCAAGGTAGCCAAGTTTTCAACATCAGCCACTCTGTCAAAGTAAGCAGTCTGTAGGTGTGGCAAGTGCCTCAGCAGAGCTCTCCAGCAGGGGCTGAGCACAACAAACGCAGAATGTGTAGGGCGTTCTTATTTAAACAAATATTTCAGCACGTAGGACTTCTACTAACATTGCTTTGCTGAACTCAAAAACAATAACTGCCCTTGTAGGATGGATGGATAAAAAATGAAAGTGCATTTTCTCTTCTATCTGAAAAACTTTGTCATAGAATAGAATGGAATTGTTTCAGTTGGAAAAGACCTCTAAGATCGATCATCTGGTCTAACTGTAAACCTAACACCACCATGGCCATTAAACCATGTCCATGTCCACATGTTTCTTGAACATCTCCAGAAACAGTGACTCTACCACTGTCAACCTGTTCCAATGCCTGCCCACTCTTTCAAGAAAGAAATGTTTCCTAATACCCAACTTAAACCTCCTCTGATACAATTTCAGACCATTTCCTCTGATTCTATCAGCTGACATTAGGGAGAAGAGACTGATGCTCCCCANACCCTCACAGGCAAAAAAAATCCTTCTCGTGTTTAAATGAAACTTCCTATGCCTCAGCTTCCACCCATTGCCCCTTGTCCCATCACTGGGCATCACCCAACAAAGCCTGGTTCCATGCTCTTGACATCTTTATAAACATTGATGAGGTCACCTCTCAGTCTCCTCCTCTCCAAGCTAAAGAGGCCCAACTCCCTCAGTCTCTCCTCATAAGAGAAATGTTCCATTCCCTTCATTATCTTTGTGGCTCTGCACTGGACTCTCTCAAGCAGTTAACTCCTCAAAAGACTCATTCTCCAAACCCTTCACCAGCTTTGTTTTCTTATGTAGAGCATGGTAAGGTTTGGATGAGAAGGAGAATAAACTGTGGTTAAACAAGGAAAGTCTGGCAAGCTTCAAGCATTTGTAATGGTAGCAGTTGGCATTTTTTCTGTGAACAGTCTCTGACTATGGAACTGTACACCAGTAAATACTCTCACAGCTGAATGATTAGCTCAGCTGCCCATATGGTTTTGGAGAAAATGATTGTGCTCCAATGCAGGTGCTCAGCTTGCTCTCTAAAATCCAGAATATCAAGAGCAGTGTTGACTAAGCTTTTGTGTAAAAAGGCCTGAGTACAGATACTACAACATGATGAACCCCTCCTTTTCTCTGAGCAAAACACTGGAAGCCACCTGGCTGGCCAAAATGCAACTTCAAGGAAAATCTGGCTTGGAGCTGTTAAGAAGGACAGGCAGGTAAATTCCTGAGCATATGATGAGAATGAGACCTCCCAAAAAAGAAGTGTAACTCTGCTGATGATCTGGGCTGAAATATCAATGGTAAAGGAAAAATTAAGAAGTTAAGTTGCTGGGCAGATATTTCTCTTCACTTATTGGAAAGTGCAATGTGTCCAATGTACAGAATTTGAAGCACTTGGGGGTCACTCCCTGGTAAATCTTGGTGTGATGATATAGACATTTTGAAGAAAAAGTGGATCTGCTTTTTAGAAGTCCCCTCCTAAGATGCAGAGTAAATGTTTCTTGTAGATGCCAGTGTCTGAGAAGCAGAGTTGAGTTCCACTGGATGTTAGAAAGCTATTGCAGTCTTTTTTTTCAGTGTGTAGAGGTAGCCTCAAAGGCTTCATGGGAGCCCACAAATCCTTGTTCTAGTATGGCACTTGAAAAGTGACCACAGTCATAAAATTGTCATGTAGGGATTCCATTGAATTGTGGAGCATCTCTTAGTCTACCAGAGCTGTTCCAAGTTTGCGGGATGTGTTTTCTGTTCCTTCTGTGATCTAGGTTGGCTCAGCAGAGGCATACAAAAGTTGTCTCTCTCTCTTTCTGCCAGTGCATCCCTCTCTCTTTTATGAATACACATGTTCACACAACTGCACACACTAAACTGGTGCCAGGAGTAGCCTTACTGGCCTGGCCAACATGCTGTCAGCACCACTGGAAGCCAAACTTGCTTAGATATTTTTGGCTTTGGAGTTTCCTGAGATACAGAAGAAAGCAAGCTGGAAACATGTTTTAACCAATTGAGGATGCATGCTTTCATTACAGCCATCTCACGAGGTTTGGCTGCTCCATCAGCATGAGCTTAAAGAGGAATTCTTGAAAGTTACTGTGAGAGTGTCTTTAGACAGTCAAGAAAGATCTGGATAAAGCCACCATGGTATGTGAGCTGCATATTTTGACAGGAACTGATATCATGGGAGCATCATAGGGTCTAATACGCCTTGCACAGGCTGAAACTTTGCTTCTTAAGCTAGATTCATAAAATCATAGAACTGTTTTGATTGGAAAAGAACTCTAAGATCATCAAATGGATGTTAGGAGAAAGACTGGGGAAGGACTATTGACAAGGTGTTGCAATGACAGGACAAGGGGCAATGGGTTTAAACTGTCAGAGGGGAGATTTAGACTGGATGTTAGGAGGAAGTTCTTTACAGTGAGGGTGGTGAGATACTGGTACAGGTTGCCCAGGGAGGTTGTGGCTGCTCCCTGCCTGGAGGTGCTCAAGGCCAGGTGGGACGAGGCCTTGAGTGACCTGTTCTAGGGGGAGGTGTCCCTGCCTATGGCAGGGGGGTGGAACTGGATGATCCTTGAGGTCCCTTTCAACATTACCTTTCTATGATTCTGTGAAATCCAACTGTAGCCTTAGGAAGCTTGTGAACCCTTCAGAGTGTACTGATGTAACTGCCAGTTGTGCTGATGATGAGGATCCTGCATCCTTTGGATTTTGTGTGTGCTTGAATTTAATACACAGTTCTGTTTTGGTTTCTAACTGAAACTTGATTGCTTAGGATCAAGCACAAGCACAATGCATTACTTGTAAAAGGACACTTCTCCCTCAAAACTCCCCCCAAGCAAACAGACTTTCTTCAACACTGCTTACAACCTCCCTTTGACTTCCAGTCCAGGTCAATGCCAAAAGACTTGGATTCCAATCAGGGCAGTTCACAGAGATAAATAAATGCAACAGGCTATCGAGATGCTGTGAACTAATGGGAGGACACCTGAAAGTGCTGTATTTCAGATCGTGGTGTCAGTTTCCAAAAGGCATGCAAACTGCTTTAATCAAATGTTACATTTTATTAAATTCCTGACCATTGAGAAGGAGATTGCACAGGAGAACTTAAAAGATGGGGAGTTTCAGGCTTTATTTCTGCACTGCTGATAAGCAGTAATTTTTGCAGAAGGGGAAGGAGTAATCCTCTGCAATAAAACCATTTTCATAATACCATGGAAATGAGTTATTGCTTGAGGTGAGGCACAGTTTCTAATGGCTGCCTAAGCTTTCATCTCCATCTTTCACAGGCTAGTCAGACATTTTTATAGTGCTGACACAAAAAGAGAGCATTTATGTTGCTTCCATTCTCCATCTGTCAACAGTTAGGTTAAAGTGCCACTACAGGAATACTTTTCATCGAATTTCCATTCCAATGTGGCTCATCAATATACAGTATTTGAGCCATGCCAACTCTCAGGGTCCTATCATGTATTTTTTTTTTAATGTACCATTAATGGTTATCAAATAGGAAACAAGTCTGTCTTTTTAATGTGAAGAGGGTGGTGCTTTCTCTTATTCTGAATTTTTCTGATGTATTTCCCTTACAGTTTTCTGAACTGTCAGAAGTTGACTTTGAATAGTGTGAAAAGTCAAAAGGCCAGAGAGGAAGGGGATTGTCATTTTCCTTGCATGAGACACATCCTTGAGCACCAATAGTTGCTTCAAATTTGTGCTTTGTAGGTAGAGGGGAAAGGTAAAGAGGGAAGCTTTGTAACAAATGAGCCTTGTAATCCTTGTTTTACTTGCAATCCTTTTCAGCTACTGAACCTAGTTTTATTAGTGACATAGAGTAGAAGAAGGTTATTCTGTGGAGAAATTCACAGACCTCCATGAAAAGCTTGCTGCTTTATTCTGTGCTTGGTGCAGTTGTAAGTCTGGACAGCAAACTATAAGATGCACAGATTTCCTTTTCCTATCATGTGGAAGCTTGTGGCTGTTTGAGCTAGATTTCTAGCTTGGACATAAATATTAGGAGCAGAGAAACTTAGGTAAAATGGGAAAGTATTGGAGTTTCTGAGTAGAAGAGGTGAACATGCCAAGGATAGGCCATAAAATGGCAACAGTGGATAAGTGAATATAATTTCATTGGAGCATTGAAAACTTTCTATCTGGAAGCACAGCTTGTATCTCCTCTTTTGCTGCTTACTGTGTTCACTGCTATCTCCCCCCTACCGCTGTTATGGCTGCTGCTTCGCTGCACTGCTTTACTCCCTCCTCACCTCCTCTAAGGTTGCTATATTCTGTTAATAGCTTATTTTGTCTATGCTGTTATATTTAGTTTAGCATAACTGTAAAAATACCATTTCATTTCCTGACTTTCCAAATCCTGAGTTGTAGTGAATTATCTCTTTCTGAGGCAGATTTACAATAAGTTATTGGAGGAGGGATCCACTGTAACCCATAACAGAGTTTTTGTCAGTATCCAGAAAAAAAGGTTTGGCTAAACATAGGGAAAAACTACTGCGAGGGTACTGGAGCACAGAATCAGGCTGCCCAGAGAAGTTATGGAGTCTCCTTCTCTGGAGACTTTCAAAACCTGCCTAGGAACGTTTCTGTGCAATCTGATCTAGGTGAACCAACTCTAGCAGAGTAGTTGGACCAGGTGATCTCCAGAGGTCTCTTCCAACCCCCACCATTCCGTGATTCAGCAACAACAGAAAGTAAAACTATAAGGGGAAGAATTGTTATCTTTATTTTTAATGGATGCTTTTGGGGAGGCTTATTTCTAGGATTATTCTTGTGAATTCCTGGTTTCGTATCCTGGTTGATCTTAACTTCCTTGTAGAATACCCATCCAGACCAAATAACCTCCAAATCCAGATTCTTAAAGTTGAGTAGAGCAGAAAAGTTATTCCAGCCCACTTCAGTGTATCCTACTGTCCTACAAGACAGTATGTGGCAAAAATATGCTTCCTATGCTGTGAAAGAGGTGGATGGGGGATGGCAAGTTTATTTAAAATTAAAAAATAATAATAAAAAAAGAAAAGTGAAGTTAAACTCTGAAGAAGGGGAAAACAATCTGGTTTTAAAGGGATTTTCTTCCAAATCACCTTGTCCCTAGGGTATGCAATATTCACTTAGTGTAAATTTCTTTCAGCTTTCTCTCAGCTTTTGAGTGCCTCATTTTTCTCTGGCTAATACAGCGCAGTTCATATACTGTATTTTATGGGTGACTGGCTTCCAGAGGAAGGTAGGTGTGAAAGACCAGGCAACCATGAAACTGAGTTATACAGAGTAATCACTACAGGAGAGAAGGAGCATTTAGTCCCTTTCCTGTCACAGTCAGATGAAGCTTTCACACTCTGGGAGTGATTGTAAAGATCCAAAGGAGGTATTACTTGATTTTGTTTCCAGTTGTTTTCAGGTCATTGGCTGAGATTCCTGGCTTCTGGAAACTTGATGTTATGTTTCCCAGCAGTCTTGAGGATGCTGTTGGCCACTGGAGTAAGTACTGTAACACTCTGACTCTGAGCTTGGCTCCAGCCACGTGATTAACTTGTTAGCTGCGGTCTTGTGGTCCATGTGTCTACAGATGTAAAGTACCATATCTAGCTTCACGTAAACAAAAGGCTTTTTTGTCTCAACAAACTGGGTTGCCTTGTGTTTCTTGCTGTCAGAGCCTGTGTGTTTGTGTAATTAGGGCTGTCCAGCTGGTGCATGTGATTGTGTGTCTGAGCTCTTGTGCAGCTGAGAGGCAGGCCCGAATTTTCACAGAATTAAGAGATCAAATCCAAAATTCCCTGGTCTGTTTTTCATGTCCACTGCTTTAGCTGCCTTTGTGCTGCAACAGGGTGATGCAAAGGGTCAAAATGTCTTAAAAGTGCATTTATTTGGGGGTTTAAGGTGTTTAAGTGGTGTGTACTTCTGCAGGTCTGATCCTACTACTTTCTTTCGTGCAGCTGGGAGCCTTCTGCTCCCTCAGCTAATCTTTCATTGTTCCCTCTAAGTAGGGACCTGAGCACTATTAGAAATGGGGAAAAAAAATCTGAATTTTATGTCTGTTTTATTCATATCTACAGCTTTCTGTCTCTCAGTTGTGCTTCTTCAGTCCTCTCTCATATTGTTGTCCACCCTCTGTTACCTCCCACAATGATGATTAATGGAATGCTCTAGACTTTTTTTGAACTCTTGGTTTTTCCTCTTAGTTCCTGATTATTTTAATTCTGCCAGACCCTTTTTCATATCCTTTCCTCGTCTGCCTCTAATTTACAGTACATCATTTCTCCTACTCTGACCCCTCATTTCCATTCCTGTAACGTTCCATGTTCTTTCTTGGAGCCTGAGCTGAGCACACAGACCAGTTAAAATGAAAATATACTTTCCAGATTTTAGTACCCTTAATTATTTTATTTTAAATGAAGCCGAGACATCAATCAGACTGTTCTCTAAATCCCAGTCACATCAGCAGCTAAATGAAAATATCAGTTATTCTCTCCCATTCCCAGCCTACTTGCCTTTAAATGGTATTATCACAGCAAATATTAGGAGTTTAGACATGTCCATAGCCTTTTGTTGAAAAGCTCTTGCAAACAAGGCAAGGGAGATGCATCTGAAATCCTAATATCTTGTGAAGTGATATTAACAATGGGTCTGGCACATGCGAGCATTCAGACAGGAGGCTGTCAGATCCCATGAGGTTGAAAGTGAGAAATATTTGAAAGAAAAAAAGCTAATCATAGAAATAGCAAGTTGAGAAAAGGGAGTTTTTCAGGCTGAGCAGCGCTGGCTCCTAGAGCTGGTTCTCAGCTCTGGCACCAACTCACTCCTTGGCTGCAACCAGGGATTTCTGAAGAGCCTCACAGGGCTTGAGTATGTCCGGTGATTGTATTCTGTCCTCTCCAACAGTCTCAGTGTTTTTCAAAGTCGGGACTGCCCAGAGCTGCTAGAGACTTGAATTAGGGCTATGGATGCTCAGCTTTGCTGGGAACTGGTTCTGAAGTGCCTCAGTTTGCTAACTCAAAACCAAAAAATGTGTGGCAATGTTGCAGTCGCCTTCTAAGTTTCCCTCCTTTTATTTTTCTTCCCTGTTAGATGAGAGAGATGCTGCCGTGTGACGGTTTGGGAGTTCCCCACCCCCCCACACTTTGAAATGACCCAGACTAATACTCAGCCGGCTGGAAGTTAAGAGATGAAGCTCTATTTACAGCTCAGCACAATATACAAGCAAATATATACAGTATATACAGGAATATTAACAGAAATATACAAGTTTAAGGTAATACAGACACACAACACCCCTCCCAGAAATCAGAGACCCCAGCAGGGGCTCCCAACCACCCTTCCACCTTCTCCCCACTCCCACACCTTACCCCAAGGTTTGGCTTATGCACAAGGAGGATCGGCTGGGGAGGATTAGCAGAAAAGTGGTTAGTGAAGTTATTCAACAGAGAGGAGAAGCCAGAGCTGCTAGCCCAAGACCCAAGCAGCAAGCCAGTCCGTAAGTCCCTTGTGACCCAGACTGCCAGCTCGAGAGACTCTTATCTTTTTGTTTTGGTTTTCTTATACCTAAACATCGCAGCAAGCCTCTGAGTGAAGTAGACATCACCATGGTTTTACCTTCACAGCCTACAGTACAGTTTTCTCTATTAAATATATTCCAATTAGCTCAAACCAGCACATGCAGAAACTGGGAGTTATCTAGGAGACGGAGCTGTGTTAAGGAGATAGACACTTAGCATGTAATCTGCTTCGAGACCTTACCTGAGCTTTTGGACATCATGTGTTTTACCTCATGGCAGAAGCACAGAGTGGATGTTAATGCAGCTTTTGATTTCAGCCTTCTCATTTAAGACAAATCTGTGAGCTCCCCATGTGACCAGTGGAGAGGTCCACTTATAGAGACTGATTTTGTGACTTTTAAGTTAGGGTCTTTCCCTGAATCAGATTTTTCTGGTAATTTTTACTCCTCCTAGGCTCTCTTTCATATGTTTCCCTGATCTGTCTGCACTTTGCAGTCTATTATTTCTCCTCCTCTGACCTGTTTTCTCCATAACCACGAGCACAAAGGAAATTTGGAAGGCTAACACAAGCACTTCAGTAGTACCCTCTATATAATGAAAGACAGTTTAAACTAAATAGGCAAAATGACAGGGGAGGATGCTGGAGAGAACAAAGTAATTTGCAGTCAGTCAGTTACAGATTTAGGAGTCTCCTCAGGTCTAGTTCAGGGCTTTCTTTCCAGTAGACTCTGCATACTCTCTTTAGAACTGGATGCCTTACTGGCAATGTGTACCAGTAGCCAAGCTTACATTAGGGATCCATTTCTATTATTTCTCCTGAACAAGTTTGGTGTTTTTTTTTTTTTTTTTTTCTAACTTAGCATGGAAATGAGCCAAAGAAAGTCTGAATTTTTTATTGCTTCTATTTCCCCTTTAATACATCACTATTTCTGTTTTTATTATTCCCCTTTTTTCTTCCGCTAAACTCCAAGGGGATGAAGATGCATGAGAGGCAACGTTAAGAGCTTTATCAAACTTCTGTCTAATAATAATGAGATTTGCAATGGGCTTCTAAAGGACACAGATCAGAACCACTTACCATAATGGCACTCCAAAGTAATGAAGCTTCAAGTGGTTCTTGTTAGATATGAAACTATCAGAGAGTCCGAGCTCGTCTAATACGCTGCTGCTGGAGGAAAGGCAGGCGGGCGTTGATGCTGGGAAGGGTTTTGTTTCAAACCCAGGCAAAGCAGCTCGCTGCCAGTGTTGTTTGGATTTGTGGGACTCCAGGTGTGCGTGCTCCGGCTTTCCCTCCCATTAAACCTTTAAATAAAGCTTCTAATAAATTTCTATTCAAATAAGTAGTAACCACATTTAATGACCAGTTTGTTCGAGTGTTAACAGCCTGTTAGCTAACAAACTGGTCATTAACTGCTCCGACTTGTTTAAATAATCCCTTAACATCAGGGTGCTTGTGTAAAAATCCTTCTTTATATTTTTTTTAAGCCGACAATATTGTCATTCAGATTGGTCCTTTCTTCTTTGATTGTTCCATTTCCCCCCTACTCGAGTTTTCAGTTTGGGCATTAACACGGCAGTTTTGTTTCCTTCTGTAACTTTTTTCCCCCTCCCTCCCTGTATTTTTTCCAGATTTATCTTAAAATCTCTGCTTGTTCAGTGAATTAGGTGACAAACCCCTAGAGGTAAATTCAACTATGGAACATAAAACTCACAGCTCAGTGGAGTTGTGGGCTACATCTTGATTATGTACAGAATTCAGATGAGCGTGGGGAACCTGTTTGTGTGCTGTTAGAAGAAGCAAAAATCACGTCCCTCAATCTTACAAAAATACCAATGCCTTCCTGCATAATCAGCAGAACATCTTATGTGTAGACTTGCATCACATTCACAGAAGAGGATTCTGTGTATTGAAGGCCTAATTTGGCTTTAGCATTTGTTTTATACCACAACCTGTGATGGCTTCATTCTGTGAAAGGAGGAAGAGAGTCAGTTCAGTTCAAATAAACTTAGGCCAACACTCAGATTAAAGTTCAAATCAGCCACTCCTGAGGTGATAAATTGTGGGGGGAAAAGTAGAGAAGGGGAAAGAAGATTCTAAAAAATAATTTTTGTGTTTAATTTTCTCTGATGCCGTGCTAAAGATGGTACACGAGGGTGAGCAGCACCTCAGCAAGTTACCTAAGTGTCTCCTTACCTTAGAGCAAGATCAGTGAAAACTCTGTCAGACTTGGCATGTCTGCCTAACCTCTTCTTGAAAGATGTCCAGGAGCAGCTGCCCTGCAGCTTTCTTGGGCATTCTGTTCTTGCACTTTGCTATTCTTGTTACTGTAAATGCCAGCCTGGAATTTTTTTGCTGCAGTATAAGCCCACCAGTTGTTATCCTGCTCTGAAACTACAGCAACAAATGATACCTCCTTCTTTGTTGCAATATACCATGGACTTTAAAATACTGTCACATCTCCCTGAGTCTTCTGCTCCTTAGGCTAAACAGTCTCAAATCTCTGCCTTCAGTGGATCTACATCTTCCTTAAGACATAGGGCTCAAATCTGGACCCAGTATTGCAGACAAGATCTGACTATGGATATAACAGAAAGACTGCATCAGGTATCTTGGAAATTATATTTCTGTTTATTCATTGCAGTAGAAACTGTCCCTTTTTTTTCCAGGAGAATTAGCATGTCCTACTCAGAATCAGCTACAGTCCTCTGATGCCTCTGCGAAGATGTGTTCCTACAACCCTTTATTTTTGCAGCTCATCATTCCTGCCTGTCTTACACTTGTCCTATTCAATTTATTTTTTTTCTTTTTTTTTTTCCCCTTTTCCCTTTTCCTTCTTCTTCTTCTTCTTTTTTTTTTTCCCCCCTCCTTTTCTCTTTTCCCCTCAGTGTGTCAAGCTGCTATAATAAGGGGACCTATAGTCATGGAATTCCCACTGCAGCTTTGCAGATGCAAAAGCTCTGGGTTACTCAGAAATACATGCAGAAATCTGTGTGCTTTGTATATAACAAACAGCTTTTTAAGCAGTTTAGTGTAACTCATTGCAGGTTTTACAGATCACTTATTGTCTCTCTCAATAGTAATAAAATAGACTGTAAAACTTCAGATTTTTGTAGGCCAGACCAGAGGATACTTCTGTTGTTCTGTTTCATTATACAAATAAGGTTTGTGATTGAGCCTTCCATCTCTTTGCCTGGGTACAAGTCCCTCCACTGTAACTTTTGAACACATTTCTTCACCAATTTAATGCAGAGGCCTTACATGGAGTGAAGATTTCAGGACTTTGGTGAAAACTTGAGTGGATGGAGGGAAGGTAATCAAACTGTCTTGGACAAGGTAAAAGCAAGCAGACACATTGCAGCTGCTACTTCTCACCTGCCTCTTCCTGCCTGGCAGTCAGGATGACTGGAATGGGATCACAGTCTGGTGCTGGGGGAAACATACAGTGGTAGAAATTGGAAGGAATCTTCAGACATCATTGAGTCCAACCCCAACTGTCAAAGCAGGATCACCTAGGATGGGTCACACCGAAACACATACAGATGGGTCTTGAAAGTCTCCAGAGATGGAGACTCTGTAACCTGTCTTTATTGCCCCTCATCCTATCAGAGGACACCATTGAAAAGAGCCCAGCACCATCTATCCACCCTTCAGATAAACATTAATAAGACCTCCTTTTAGTCTCCTCTTTTTCAGATTAAACTGCCGCGAGTCTCTCAGCCGCTCTTCATAAAACAGAATGGAAACAGAGAGGCTACTGTGGTGGCTGTGGGCTGGGAAGGTGGGTGCCAGGGCTATCATCCACTGGAAACAAAACAGCAGTCATACCAAAGGAACCATTTGCTTTGCCAGGGGTTGATTTTGCAAAAGGAAGATCAAAGGTGGGGTTGTTTGTAGCACTTCAGGTATGGGCAAGATTTTTCAAGGCATTGGTGCGGTCTTTACAAAGCCAGTGTAGGCACTTCTGTAGGTAGCCCTATGATGGATAGAAATGGACAATTAAAAATGACTACTTCTAGACTTAGCATGCCATCTACCCCCCTACCTACCTGCCTACCTATCTACCTATCTATCTAATTGTTAAATCTGGAGCTGTCACAGATGTCTGTGTACTCCACAGAGGAGCAAGTTCCTCTTGTCAGCCCTTAACCATGAGCCAATGTTAGTATGTGCACATTTGAGGATCATGTCTATGTGTGCTTTACAATTGCCACATCTAGGAGTTGAAACAGATGCAGTTCAAGTCTCCTGATCTTAGGATGTCATCTGATTTTTTCCATTTGAATCCTGTTACAGTGGGAAGCGGACTGGATGAAATTCAGCACTTGGGTGATTTATTGCTGCACTTTAGCATTGTCAGCTCAGCTATGCAGCATCTAAAGCTCTTCTTCAGCAGCAGACTTCCATTGTAAATAAACCGTCCAGCTCGACTGAGATGTCTTGTGAAAATAAACACAGTGCTTAAAGAACTGCATATGCTTCTTTGCAGAGAGACTGCAGAGTTGAAACCTGTGCTGCAGATTCTCAAATTCATCTTTAGATAGAGACGGTACATTTCATCCAATGGATGAGTGTAGGTCCTTAGGGTACCCTAAAAAATCCCCTGTAAAAACATTGGAGGACACCGTGACTCCCTGGAATGGAGAGGATGGAGTTTTGGCTTTGTGGACTTCACATAAAGTAACAATTTCCAAAGTGTTGGCTCTTCTAGGAGAGTTAGAAGTGTAAGTTCCTAAGAGAGACCAAAGGGCTGAGTCCTGCTGCTCTTAAAGTCCTTGCATAAGTAACGTGCTGTTCTTGTGCACTGGGGCAGGTCAGCTGGAGTTTTTTTTAATCTAAGAAGACTTTTAATCACCTTGCATCCCCTGCCTCAATAATGTAAAATGATGTGGCTTTAAAGAAATTGTAACAAGCCTTAAGAAAAGTTTTGAAAGGCCCGTGCGAAAATGGAAGATGTGGCAGAACTGTGACATTTGAAAAATTAGTTTCTTCCCTTTTGGTTTGGGCAGTCATCCGACTTTAAATTACGTAGAGAGGAGTTATTTCTGTTATCCATCTGGGAGCAGAGAGGACTTACAGTCTTGCTTCAACAAACCATTGGATTATACTGGAATAAGAACCTACACAGTCTTACTGGAACATGCTTGCTTCTAGATGCATGTTTCCATGCCTTGCTGAACTGAGACCTAAGGACCATGTTTTCCTAAGCATCTTTTCCTCCCTGTCTACCCTCCCTGGTGAGACCATATCCAGGGTATCGTGTCCAGCTCTGGGATCCCCATTTCAAGAGAGACAGGGATATACTAGAGAGTGTCTAATGCAAGCAACGAGGATGATTAAGGAACTGGAACATCTGTCTGATGAGGAAAGGCTGAGAGACCTGGGGCTGTTTAGCTTGGAAAAGATAAGACTGAAAGGGGATCATACTAATGTTTATAAATATCTGAAGGGTGGGTGTCAAGAAGGTGCTAGACTCTTTTCAGTAATGTCCTGTGATAGGACAAGAGGCAACGGGTACAAACTGGAACACAGGAAACTCCTCCTCAACATAAGGAAAGATTTCTGTACTATGAGGGTGACAGAGCACTGGAGCAGGCTGCCCAGAGAAGTTGTGGAGTCTCCTTCTCCAGAGACTTTCAAGACCCATCTGGATATGTTCCTGTGTTGTGTGCCCCAGGTGATCCTGCTTTGGCAGTGGGGGAGTTGAACTCAATCTCTGAAGGTCCTTTCCAACCCCTACCATTCTATGATTCTACGTTTTCAAAGATGCTTACAGAGGTACCAAAGCAAATGAGGTGCAGAGGTGGCAAACACAAATGCCAGGTCCTATGAGGACAGGCTGAGAGAGTTGAGACTCTTCAGCCTGGAGAAGAGAAGGCTTTGAGAGGACCTTATAGTAGCCTTCCAGTATCTGAAGGGGGCCTACAGGAAGGCTGGGGAGGGACTATTGACAGGGTCTTGTAACGACAGGACTAGGGGCAATGGGTTCAAACTGGCAGAGGGGAGATTTAGACTGAATGTTAGGAGGAAGTTCTTTGCAGTGAGGGTGGTGAGGCACTGGCACAGGTTGCCCAGGGAGGTTGTGGCTGCTCCCTGCCTGGAGGTGTTCAAGACCAGGGTGGATGAGGCCTTGAGTGACCTTTACTAGTGGGAGGTGTCCCTGCCTATGGCAGGGGCTTGGAACTAGATGATCCTTGAGGTCCCTTCCAACCTTACCATTCTATGATTCTATGGTGTTTTGCTGCCTTCTGTGTTGTCTTACTCAAGTAGAGAGTTATGGCTGTTACATAAGGAAAGGATAGCTCTGTCTCTGTCACTAGAAGAAGTGCCTATTAATCACTGGTACTAAAGTCTTTTCCTCTGTCTTTTTGAGTTTTGTTCTTTTTCTTTCTTGATTGTCACTCCATCAGTGAATGGTTTCTTCATGCCAAACTGTAATGATAGTGACTTAATTCATTTTACTTAGGGAGCAAGGATGGGGAAATGATTCACAACCCACATACAGCTTGGGCAAGGAGGAAAATGGGAAGGTCAGTGGTGGTTGGAGCACCACAAGTTACGTGCCTGCCTGCAGAGCTTCTGTATCAGTTGTGCCTCACATTGAGCAGATGTTTGGACTATTCTGGTCAGTCTTCACCTTTGTCTGCAAGGTGCATCAATCACTGTAATTATAATGGGACATGGAGCCAGCAACTGAAGGAGAAAAGTCAACCCAATCCTAGGAACAATCTTTCTTGATGAATTTTTCCCCCTAAATCGAAACAATTTGCTGGGTAACCCAGCTGGGGTTCATATGCTTTTGATTACTGTGGGCTATTTAGCTTTACAAAATGACATGCTGCTTAATGGACTTTTAATGGTTATAGGTTTCTTTCTCTCTCTCTCTCTCTTTT
>VWYK01000041.1:12076-22286 GCA_013399775.1 Semnornis frantzii | reverse complement strand
TTTTTTTTTTTTTTTTTTTTTTAAAGCTTTGAAGGCCACCATCACGTTCTCAGGGGATCCTAGTGTAGGAAGAGTCTTGGATCCTTGTACACATATATTAATGAGGTAATCATAGAATTAAACTTTCCTCCATTTTATTTATTAATGAATACTGCACTGAGGTCTGCTGAAAGAAATAGATATATTGCTATTAAATGGCAGCAGTTTTAGGTCCATCTCTAACTGCAAGAATTCTTACGAGGAGCAGCTGAGGAAACCAGGATTGTTTAGTCCAGAGAAGGAGAGGCTGAGGGGAGACCTCATTGCTCTCTGAAGCTCCCTGGAAGGAGGTTGGAGTGAACTGGATGTTAGAATCATAGAATGCTAAGGTTGAAAGGGACCTCAAGGATCATCTAGTTCCAACCCTCTGCCATAGGCAGGGACACCTCCCACTAGTACAGGTTACTCAAGGCCTCGTCTGACCTGGCCTTGAACACCTCCAGGGAGGGAGCAGCCACAACCTTGATCTCTTCTTAGTATCAGGTGACAGAATGAGAAGAAATGGCCTGGAATTGTGCCAGGGGAGTTTTAAGTTGGATACTAAGAAAAATTTCTTTCCTGCAAGCGTGGTCAGGCATTGGAACAGGTTGTCTAGGGAGGTGGAGTCACCATCTCTGAAGGTGTTGAAGAAATGTGTGGCCATGGCACTTTGGGACATGGTTTAATGGCCATGGTGGTGTTAGTTTGATGAATGGACTTGATGATCTTAGAGGTCTTTGACTGTTGGACTCAATGATCTTTGAGTTCTTCTCCAAATGAAACAATTCTGTGGTTCTTCCAAACAGTCTGCCCAATCTTACTGTCATGGCACTTTGGAATGATCACACAATCGATCAGGTTGAAAAGAACTTTGAGATCATCAAGTCCAACCTATCACCCAATACCATCTAATCTACTAAACTATGGCATCAAGTGTCACAACCAGTCTCTTTTTAAACACTTTCAGGGACTGGGACTCCATCACCTCCCTGGGCAGCCCATTCCAATTCCATACATTCTCTCTGTGAGGAACTTCTTCCCAGTGTCCAGCCTAGACCTTCCGTGGTGCACCTTGAGGCTGTGTCCCCTCATTCTGTCACTGGTTGCCTAGGAGAAGAGGCCAACCCCCACCTGGCTATAACCTCCTTTCAGATAGTTGTAGACAGTGACAAGGTCTCCCCCGAGCCTCTTCTTCTCACATGTCATTTCTAACTCTGCATTTTCAGTTAATTAGGTTTGAACTGGCTAGGTTTGAATCTCTCCTGCTTTCTTTCTTGCTGCTTCTACCCCAGATGTAAGACACACAGAGGCATAGCTCTCCCACACAGTGCAGTTTTGGGTAGAAGACCCCCTACAAAACCCAGCTTGGGCTGCTTTTTTTTCACAGAACGTAGCCATTTTCTGTCTCTTTCAAATATTTGTTCTCTTCCCCTCTCTTTGAAATGGTCATAATATTCTTAAAACTTGACATGTTTATTATGTTAGCAGAAGAGTCTCCCTTTATTCACACAAGAGCATAATTTTATGGGCTGTGAACAGAAAAGCTTTTATTCTGCCGTGTCTCAGCCCTTATTTGAACAAGGACTGCTTAGTTTCACCCTGTAGGCATCTTGCCTTCTTCTGAGATGTGGCTCCAAGCTTCTGAATAGTAGCTTGGACGGGGCTGGCTGGCAAGATGGCTTTGGGCGGGCATCTACCCAGGGGTCCAGTGCTTTAGCTGGGAGGTGTTTGGAGGGTTGGTTTCAGCTGGTGGCCTTCCTGCTGCCTGTGGCAGATTTTAGGTGGTGAACCTACCAGAAACCTAGCTGATGTTTTGTGTTAGGCAGCCTTTTTGAAGATTTACTGGGGGGGAAAAAAAAAAGAACCCCAAAGCTTTTAATGAAAACAGGGACTTCCTGAAGATCACTTCAGCCTGTATGTTAGGAGGAAGTTCTTTACAGTGAGGGTGGTGAGGCACTGCCACAGGTTGCCCAGGGAGGTTGTGGCTGCTCCCTCCCCAGAGATGTTCAAGGCCAGGTTGGACAGAGCCTTGAGTGAGCTGTTCTAGTGGGAGGTGTCCCTGCCTATGGCAGGGGGTTGGAACTAGATGATCCTTGAGGTCCCTTCCAACCTTACCATTCTCTGATTCTAGGATCACTTCTACTTGCTGATTTATTACTTTATATTTTTTCCCCCCTTATAAAGCCCTGCACATGACTTTATCTGTCAGGAGAAGAAATAATCTGTTACTAAATTGTTGCTGTGACTAATATTCTGTGACTAAACATTGTGAGTCCTTCAGCTCAGAGAAAGTGCTCTAAAAGCAATCAACTGAGGATTCTCTTTAGCAAAAAAAACAGAGGGGCAATGATGAACCTTCCTATGTGTCTGACTCTAAGCATGGCCAGCAGGGCAAGGGAGGTGATTCTGCCCCTTTGCTCTCCTCAGACCCTATCTGGAGTGCTGTGGACACTTCTGGAGCCTCCAGCACAGGAAGGACATTGAACTGCTGGAGCAGGTCCAGAGGAGGCCACAAAGACGATCAGAGGGCTGCAGCAGCTCTCCTGTGAGGACAGGCTACAAGATTTGGGACTCTGCAGCCTGGAAAAGAGAAGGCTTCACGGAGACCTTAGAGTAGCCTTCCGATATCTGAAGGGGGCCTACAGGAAGGCTGGGGAGGGAATATTGACAAGGTCTTGCAATGACAGGACAAGGGGCAATGGGTTTAAACTGGCAGAGGGGAGGTTTAGACTGGATGTTAGGAGGAAGTTCTTTGCAGTGAGGGTGGTGAGACACTGGCACAGGTTGCCCAGGGAGGTTGTGGCTGCTCCCTCCCTGCAGGTATTCAAGGCGAGGTTGGATGAGGCCTTGAGTGACCTGTTCTAGTGGGAGGTGTCCCTGCCTATGGTAGAGGATTGGAACTAGATGACCCTTGAGGTCCCTTCCAACCTTACCATTCTATGATTCTATGATACTGGTGTGAAGTTTTCCAGTACCTCATATGGCCAATTGAATGATGTCCATCTGGGAAAGTCACGGGGAAGTGATGCTCTACTTCATCACCAATGTTGTCATGGACAAAACATTTCCTGTTCTACTCAATACCTTATGAAATATGAAATGAGATGAATTTCAAGTGGCTTCAAGGTTTGCACTGGATGCCACAGTATGTAGGCTAGTGTCATTCTCCCATTGGAACCAAGGAGCTTGTAAAGTAGCTATTAATATCTTACAGTGGCCCTTGGTCCTAGAAATTACTTTTATGTGTTTTTTGGTTTTTGGGTTTTTTTCTCCCTTGCCTTCCTCATAGAAATTTGCTCTTTCTGGAACTGGTATATATTGGAGATGAATAAACACTGATAAATAAACTCTGAGTCCAGAGATAGGATAGCCTGCACCAAAGCACTGTCCTTTTTCTGTGACAGTTTGGCAATTTGGTTGGTGAGAATCCCCATGTGGGGCATATGTGGGACAGGTACAGAAGTCCTGGAAATCCTCCAGTACTGACATGAAAGGAGGTTGTAATGAGGTGGGGGTTGGACTCTCCTCCCTCGTATCAAGTGAGTGAATGAGAGGAAATGGCCTGAAATTGTGCAAGCAGATGTTTAGGTTGGATACTAGGAAACATTTCTTTACTGAAAGGGTGGTCAGGCGTTGGAACAGGCTGCCCAAGGAGGTGGTGGAATCACTGTTACCGGAAGTGTTCAAGAAATGTGTGGACAGGGCACTTTAGGACATGGTTTAATGGCCATGGTGGTTAAGTTGATGGTTAGACTCAATGATCTTAGAGCTCTTTTCCAGCTGAAATGATTCTGTGATTCTGAGAGAGGCTCATATGTCCTCTCTGCAGCGGCTTCATCTTTATTTGGTTGAAAGTGAGCTCTTTGGGATCTCAAACAAAAACAGCTTGCCGCTGATTCCTGCCTGAGGAGTGTGAGGGTGAACACAGCACTAAATCCATACAGCTGGGATCCTAACTGCCAAAAGCTGAATTTCCTCTGGGGTTGAACTGCAGAAGATTCAATCTTTTGGGTGCTGAGCTGAACCTTCAAAGCTGCAAAGCTCTGAGCTGTGCTTGTGAAGTTAGTGCCCCTATCCTTTGGCTTTGAAAGCAGGCTTTATTTCCCTGGTTTGCTCCAGCAGCGCTTTCTAAATCTTCCCTCATTATGCAGTTGTAAAGACAGGGCAGCAGCCATGCTGCTGCTTGCTTGTTGCAACTCCCATGCAAGTCCAGCAAATGATAAACAAAAGTCTTTTGTATGATATTAATAAGCTTTCAGCACTCCTCAGTGTGGCCTGTTGTCATCAGAGTAAATCATGTATATCAAAAGCCTTTCTGTGTGAAAGTTTGTTTTCATATCTGGCCAAGCTTTTCTATTCAGGCCCTTTTATCATCTTGTAATAAAAATATTTGTTTATTTTGTCAATAGCGCTTCAGTCATGATACAGGAACCGCTTCCATGAATAGAGCAGCACTTTTCTAAGGAGCTTTCTTTCAAATCACTTTGACTGGCCCCTCCTAGCTGCCAGTGGACTTTTGAATCCTGTTTACATTAAAACAATGGTAGGAGCTTCATAAATAAACAGGGGGCACCCATGCCTCAGAGCCATATTGTGACTGAAAAATCAGTTTTCTCCTGTGTAGGGTCTTCTATTTTATCTAACTCATTGTGCTTTGGAGACAAATTTAAAACTAAAATTCCATCTTTATCCTTAATACACAGCTCGTATTCTATTGATGTGTCCTGCACTGAAAGTTTTGAATTAGACCATTGAGGTCGTGCTGTGTCAATATTTTAGAACCAAGAGATACTTGCTAACACAAACAAATGCTTTTCCCTCTCTCAAGCTACAGGGATAACATCCTGTTGATACCTGTGAGTAAATAAAACCTTAAGACTGAGCAACTTTTTATGTGCTTTTGAGCTGCTGCTAACTTCCTGTTTGTTTTCTGGCTTCTCCTGCTCCTGCCTGCAAATGCTAGGTGATGGAATTAAGGAGATGATGGGCAGGTTGCCTAAGAAGTACTTGTCAGAGTCTTTTAAATCTCTAATATCTCAGGATTGATGCTAGCTCTTGGGCACTGTAGGAAAATTTCTCGTACGTAATTTTTAACCCTTTAACATTTATCACTTCCAGCACCTTACTTTGTAATTTCATGCTCAGAAATAAGAAGCAAAAGCACATAAGTAACTCCAGAGTTTGAAAAAGCCTGGGTAATACTGAAATCAGAATTCAGCTAGCCCAAAGTCCATTCAGACTCTGAGAGGCTGCTGAGTTAAATGGCCAGGTAAGAAGCTGCATCTTTGCTCTTAGGCTGTAGCCATAGATCATAGGATGTTAAGGGTTGGAAGGGACCTCCAGAGATCATTGACTTCAACCCCTCTGCCAGAGCAGGACCATAGAATCTAGCACAAGTCACACCATAACACATCCAGGTAGGGCTTGAAAGTCTCCAGAGGAGCCTCCACAACCTCTCTGGGCAGCCTGTTCCAATGCTCTCTGAGCCTTACAGTAAAGAAGTTCTTCCTCATGTTGAGGGGTAACTTCCTGTGCTGTAGTTTATACCCATCGCCCCTTGTCCTATCACAGGGCACAACTGAGAAGAGTTTGTCCCTTCCTCTTGACCTCCAACCCTTAGAAATTTATAAACGTTGATTAGATTCCCTCTAATTCTTCTCTTCACCAGCCCAAAAAAAGCCCCAGGTCCCTCAGCCTCTCCTCACAGTGCAGTGCTCCAGCCTCTTAGTCATCTTTGTAGCCCTCCTTTGGACTTTCTCCAGTAGATTCCTGTCCCTCCTGAACTGGGGAGCCCAAAACTGAATGCAATATCCCAGGTGAGGTCCCACCAGGGAAGAATAGAGAGGGAGAGAATAGAGAACTTCCCTCAATCTGCTGATCACACTCCTCTTAATGCACCCCGATATCCCATTGGCCTTCTTGGCTGCAAGGGCACACTGCTGTCCCATGGATAGTTTGTTTGCCACCAAGACTCCCAGGTCCTTCTCCACAGGGCTGTTTTCCAGCAGATCACCTCCCAGCCTGTGCTGGTGCAGTTTGTAGATGCGCTATGGCTCGTCCCACGTTAGGCAGTGGTCTTAGTAACAAAACCATGCTCTGGTCACGTGTATGTGACCTGAGAGCAGCAGAGCTTTGCACAGGCAGATGTGCTTAGCCAGAAAAATCTGCTTGTCACACCAGTCGTCATTTTGTTGGCCCTGGGCTTACCTTGCCTGCTAAGAGTGCCACAGAACTGGACAATGAGTAGAATGCATACGAGTACAATAAATGCCTCTGGATGAAATGCCATGCTTTCCTTCTGGAAAAATATGCCCATAATTTGTAGGAAATGCCTGTAATCAAAGGAAATTGAGTTCTTTAAGTTGCATCAAGCTCTGACCTCAGAAACTTGATAAAATAGTTATAGCTTAGCCTATTTATATTCTCCCTTCTCTCCCTCCCTCCCTTCCCCTCCCAGCCCCACAAGTAAAACAATCACATCTCTAGCTGGCCTGACATCCTTTCCTGGCACATCCAAAGGAGCAGAGGGCTGGGAAAATGGCTCAGCAGTTGGTTTGAACACCCCATGCTTCTCTCGTTAAGAAAGAGGTTTGGAAACATTTCCACAGCTCTAATTTGATCTCTGGGAAACTGAAAGGTTAATTGCACAATGTACAGGGGCAAAATAGATTTCCAAGAACATCTGGCACTATATTATTGAGTCTGAAATGAGATTAAAGCCATTCTTCTGGGACACAAGCTCTTGCCAGCCACCATGGGGAAGGTGCACAAACTTTATCTGGATTTAATGAAGACATGGTGTGTATATTTATACACACATGACACGCACACACACGTGGTGGTTGGTATTTTTCCTTCTTTTGTCTATGACCTGTGATATCTGGGCTTGATTTTACAGGCTTTTCTTCTCCCTTAATTTCCATGAGCCCCCTTTGTGGGGTATTTTGCTTACTGCAGTAAGTCTGGGTTACAGGGTATGTGGTCTTTCCCCTTCTCTTTGAAACTGAAAAATTATCAGGCATCTTTCCTTTCTTATCTACCACCATCCTTCTTTGCCACCTAGCAATAACCTGATGCTACAGAAAGAAATCATAGAGAAGGGAATAAAAGGGGACACAGCAGTATCTTTTGGAAGTTATCAACATCAAAGGTCAAGGCAAGTGTTTGCCATCTCTTAAACACCCAATGTTTCCCTGAAGATATTTGAGAGTGTAATTAGGGATTGACGAACTGTGAGCTGCATTTGTGTCTGAGGCAGGTGGGGAAGAAGACATGTCAAAGAGGAGCAGGGGTAGGAGTGGGTGGTGAGGGATTGACTCATTGCTGCTCAGGGAGTTTTCCTTTGCAGAGGCTGGCTGTGATCTGCCCTCTGTTCCCTAGCCTTTTGAAGGGTGAAGGAGGGATCAGTCGGTGGAAGAAATGGTAATGAGTAATGATTGCAGGATCATCTCTTGTGCTGGAGAAGTCCAAGTGCAGATACCCTTTCTGTGCCATCCGTTTCCCCGAGCGAATGCCTCACTATTAGTGGCTTATCTGCTTGATATGTGACACTCTGGTATCTTTAATATGTCACAAGTTTTGACAGATTTGGCAGGTCTTTAGCTTGGAGATCAGATGACGAGCTGGTTGGTTGAGGAGACTGTAGAGGGCAGTCTGAGACCGCTGGTGATGGGCTGCTGCATCTGCTGGAGGTGTGCAGGGTCTAATACTGGCCACCTGTGAGGTGCGACTTCTGGGGGCGTTGCGAGAAAAAAAAATAACGGGGAAACTGGTCTATTGGATTTACATTAAATGTCTATTTGGCTTCAACTAAAAGAAATTCTTCATAGGACTTTTTTGCTTTAAACTCCCCCCTTCCCCCAACTTGCTCTGTTTGAAAACAGCACACGCTGCTGCTGCCCGAACAGCATGTTTTCAGCCTGCAATCACTCTTCAAGGGAGAGAAGTAAGTTGTGTAAATCCTCCTGCTGACAGTTGAGATGACTTTTAGTCCATTCACAATGAGCTTGACTTCACCGCGCAGGGAATGAATGTGACAGCAAGCAGGGCAGTGTTCTCCAAACAGGGCTTTACTGCCTGCTGCTGCCCTGAGGTAGAGAGAGGAATCCCCCTAACCGAAATGGGGTCCTGCCAAAGCAAGAGGCAGTGATGGATCTGATCCCCCTGCAAGGAGAGGCAGGGCACAGTGCGGAAAACAGAGCCACGCAGGACCTGGGCGAATAGTTTTTTGCTTATATAGGAGGATGCAAAGCAAACTTGCAGCTGGGCAAAACTCTTTATTTTATGTTTTTCCCCCTTTCCTTCTCCTGTGTAAAGAATGAGGGTTTGGGGCCTGCCACCATCTCCCTATCAGCCCAGGTAGTTCAATCCTGCCAGTCTCACCAGGGAAATTTGGTAAAGGTATGGTGGCCATGTTCTGTGTTTCAAGGCAAGGGCACAGGTCATTGACAGCACTCTTAATGGTGGGCACAGGACTGTCTAGCACTGGACTCACCAAGAGGGAAATTTGCTCAGCACAGTTGCTCCTCTCTTGACAGCCTCTTCATGAGTTGTGGGGCAGGGGCATGTCTGAAGTGTCTCATATTTTAGGGCAGAAGGAGCAGGCTCTGTTGTAACTGCAGTGTCAAAACAGACTCACTTTTCTGCGTGAAAGCCTTTCCAAAAGACCATCGTCTGAACTGATAAGCTGAGGGAAAGGACCTGTCCTGTCTGATTCTGAAATGCTTGGCAGCAGATTTTTTTAGCCAGTCTTTGCTTTCTGCAATATTCAGAGGAGCAGAAAGCTACTACTGCACACACCACTGCCCAGCTTTCTTCTCAGGATCAGATCCTGCCACCTTGATTTCTGTAATGACTCTTCTATTGTAGTTGGAATCAGTCATGCATAGCCTGCCCCTGTAAACACCTTCATGCATATTTTCATTCGTGTTAATATTGTCTTGGATTTCATTGGAACAGTTTGTGCTTGCAGAGTCAGAATCTGCAGAATTTGGTCCAGAACTTAATTTGATTTTAAATACCCCTCTGCAAGGCAAAGGTTTGTTTGTTTGTTTGTTTGTTTTTGTTTTTAATGCAACTGCCTTGGTTTTGATACTGGCCCTTTGCTTCCAGCATGCATGGTATTCCTTGCCTGTCTTCTGAAGGACTTAGTATTTGCCATTATTAATTAAGCTTCGCAGAGCTCCCTCAGAGGACATGAGTAGCTTAGAGCCTGTGTAAACTGAGGCAGAACAAAGCCAAGAGATTGTTTTCCCTTAGGTCTCATGGCAAACCTCTGGCAGAGCTGAGAATGAAACTCAGCTTTCCTCATCCCCAGCCCTCTTCTGTAACCATAGGCAAGCTGGAGCAAATTAAAGCCAGGCAAAGGCGGGTATGACTCCTAAAGCAAGCAGGGAGAATTGTGCCCATTGCACGAGCTCTGCCTTTGGCCCATTGCCTGCATGCTCCTAGAATAACAGACATATGGAACATGTTGCCAAGTTAGGCCCTTAAATCAAGCTCTTATAAATGAATTCAGGAGGAAAGGAGACATATTTTATTTCTGCAGAGAGAGGGGGGGATTGAAAGCGGTGGTGTTCGGCCAGCCCCAGAGGGGGAAATTTTGTTAGGCCAAGTGGCCTTTTCCTTCCCTGTAGTGCCTTTGGTTCATAACTAAGAATTCACTTTGCAAAAAGATAACAAAATACCAGCCTTGCTTCCAAGTACATGTTAACACTTTCCTTTCAGGTGATCAAATTCTGCTGGGGAGCCAAGCTGAATCCCAGCTGTTAGACCAGCTAAGCAAGAGTCTGTGGTACCGCCCGTGCTGGAGGCGGGAGGAGAGCTCCATTTTTAGTCTGGAGAGCACATATTCCACGCGGACTTCTTTTGCAACAGAGCAGAAGTCCAAGAATCCACTTAAGGCGAAAGAATGCTGCCATGTTAAACCCTTGGCTGTAAGCCTCAGTCAACTGCCAGCATCAACAATTGCTTTTCCCATGAAAAAGGACATTTTCTGCTCTGGCAATGTGAACATTTTATATCTGAGTGAAAAAGCTGCCATAGGGTTTTGCAGAAGCGAAAGCCTGCTTTTAAATTGAGGCAGACTGTGCTGATAAAGGGCACATCTTTGCAGTGCCAACCTATCTGCAGGTCCTCCCTCCATTCCTTTTACTTCTGAGCTTTGGGATGGTCTCTCTCTCTTTTTTTTTTT
>VWYK01000041.1:1606-12044 GCA_013399775.1 Semnornis frantzii | reverse complement strand
TTTTTTTGTATTCTCTCCTATTTTCTTCCTTCCTTCACTAAGTGTGAACTACTGGAGTATCTGTGTGTAACATTGCGAGTGGCTTAAATGTGGTCCATCTACTTCTGCTCAATCTTGTCTTACTGAAAATGATCTTTGGTGTGGAGGGAAGACCTTGAAACCAGACGGCCAGTTTAGAAGGCTTGGCAGCCCACAGCCATACATCTCTATCCCCTGTTCTTTCGTAAGTGACAGTGAATGAGAGAAAGGGAGACAAAGATGGCTTACAGGAGGAATGAGCTCCCCGGTTCAGGAGGGACAGGAATCTACTGGAGAAAGTCCAAAGGAGGGCTACAAAGATGACTAAGAGGCTGGAGCACTGCACTGTGAGGAGAGGCTGAGGGACCTGGGGCTTTTTTTGGGCTGGTGAAGAGAAGAATTAGAGGGAATCTAATCAACGTTTATAAATTTCTAAGGGTTGGAGGTCAAGAGGAAGGGACAAACTCTTCTCAGTTGTGCCCTGTGATAGGACAAGGGGCGATGGGTATAAACTACAGCACAGGAAGTTACCCCTCAACATGAGGAAGAACTTCTTTACTGTAAGGCTCAGAGAGCATTGGAACAGGCTGCCCAGAGAGGTTGTGGAGGCTCCTCTGGAGACTTTCAAGCCCTACCTGGATGTGTTATGGTGTGACTTGTGCTAGATTCTATGGTCCTGCTCTGGCAGAGGGGTTGAAGTCAATGATCTCTGGAGGTCCCTTCCAACCCTTAACATCCTATGATCTATGGCNGGTTGTGGAGTCTCCATCTCTGGAGACCTTCAAGTCCTGTCTGAATGTGTTCCTGTGTGACCTGAGCTGGATTCTCTGGTTCTGCTCTGGCATGGGGGTTGGACTCAGTGATCTCCGGAGGTCCCTTCCAACCCCTAACATCCTGTGATCCTGTAAGTGAGGTACATTGGTTAATTAGATATTTTTTTGTTTGTTTTTGGTTTTTTTTCCTTAGCTAAAGAAATAATCTAATTTGCATGTGTTAGGATCTTGTAGAGGCCCCAGAAACACAAACCACAGAACTACATACATAATGGCATATTTTCAAGTAGAACTACTGTCTTATGTACACATACTGACTATGTGCTTAGTCAATCTCTGAAGGGCTGTTTGAGGCAATCACAGTTTTGTGCCTTTCCTCTTTACTGTTTTTGAACATTTTCTGTAGTGCTTGGCAGGTAGAGCTTCATTTTTGTTGTAAAATAGAAAAATAAGAAAGAATTTTGCCACTTTGCCTTTTGCTGTTTTGGCAGAACTTGAACACAAATCCCAGAATTCAAATAATTCACTCAGGATCTATACATAGTCTACTTATCTGACTACAGTGTCTAATCAGCCTTCACCGGTCTTGAGGGCAGGAATTTCAAAAGGAGCATTTCAGAAGCATCAGGTGAGCTGAGCTATGCTCCCAGCTCCAGCAAGAAAACCATGTGTTAACTCTAAGTGGTTCTGGGAGTAGGCAACAGTGAATTTTTTTCAGGCAGCTCATTCATGACCAAAAATATGGTTAGTTTTCTGCCTAATCGCTGCTGCAGACTCCTCCCTTTTTTCATTTACAAAAGGAAGTCCTGCCTGCTGAAGACAGGTCGATGATAAGAATCAAGGTGTTCAGAGTTGTTGGCAGAGACATTTAAAACCACATCGAGCTATTATTTACTCCATTCAGTAGCTTAGCAACTGAAAGGTATTTTTTTGAATGCAGTAAACAGTTGCAGTTTTCATTTATGTTAACATCTTCAGCAAGCTCTCCCCATGACAATCGCCATAGCTGAGGAGATAAATCTCAGCCCTGCCCCTGTGCCAGGTAGATAATCATTATTACATCCACTGTGTAGGTGACTCCGTGTGCACAGGTCTAATGACTTGCCAGGGATAAAGAGCAAGTCAGAAGCCAAGAATGAATATCACTTTCCAGGCTTTGTGCTCTTCTGTTCTAGCTGCTGGAGCTGAAGCAGCCTTTATTTAGGGTTTAAAACTGAAATCTACCTGAGAACTGGGAAGGTCGTTTTGGTCATTATCGGAACTGCTGAATCAATTTTTATTTTTGTTTGTAGTAGATTTTTTGGTACAATGATCCCTTCTATTTCTTAGCTGGCCCTGACAATTGCAAGTGTGTTCCTTATTGACAAATACTTGCCAAGTGATTTAAGGAAATTAATCCAGAGCTGTCTGCGAGAGAGCTACTGGAGTAGCTTTTTGTGGCTTCTGTTTGGGTTTGGTTGTCTAACATACAATACTTACTCGGCACCCTGACTAGATGACAGAACTGGTTTAAACAAAAGTTTACTACTAGCAAGTTTACAGCAAACAGAGCAGAGTGTTGACCATCCCCATTTGTGTGTGAAGGTGTGTATTCATATGAAGAGCTTGGATGTTAGGTTTGTTCAGTCTTCTTCAAAGAGTTCTTCTCAGCCTACTGTACTTTTCCTCCTAAATGTGAGGGAATAAACTCAGGCTGTGGGCAATACAAGGCATGATCCTAGTGATGAAAACATCCCAACTTCCTGCAGTTTTGTCATTTTAGACAGTCCTTTGAATGAGCACTCTCCAGTTACTGCTGAGCAGAGATTGTGTATTTTGATCACCCTGCATCTGAGAATAAAAATCCCCTTAGCAGTGCATTTTTTCTGCTCTTGTTTAGGGAGGTTATCAAACATACTTGACCACTTTCTTCTCTGGCTACAGAGCAGTTTGTTTTGGCAATGTTGTGGAGAGATCCTTGGTTATTATTGACTTTGGTGCTGATTGAGGCTAGCTGAGACTCCATTTATTGTCTCCCTCAGCATTTTATTCTTTGTTAATGTTTTGAGTGAATGTTGAAAGCAAAAATAAGAAATCCAGGATTTAAATTGAGCATGCTCTCTGCTACAGCAGAAGCCCCCTGTTGGTTGCTAGCTGGATTTTCTGTATGCTGAGGAGGAAAAGGCTAACCCCAGCACCTGGAGAAATCACTATCTCTCCAGAATATCCCATCTGAGTCCATCCATCAGTCAAGAATCTGTAAGAACTTCACAGGACTGATTGTCATTCTATTCATATTTATAGAATCATGGAATTGTTTTGGTTGGAAAAGATCTTTAAGATCATTGAGTCCAACTGTCAGTCTAAGACTGCAGTGGCCATTAAAACACATCCCAGGCTGCCATGTCCACACATTTCTCCAATACCTCCAGGGATAGTGACCACACCACTTCCTTGGGCAGCCCGTTCCAATGCCTGACCACTTTTGCAGGAAAGACATTTTTCCTACCATCCAGTGTAACCCTCTCCTGGTACAATTTCAGGTCATTTCTCCTCATACTGTCACCTGATAACAGAGATAAAAGACCAATCCTCACCTCACTATAACTTCCTTTCAGGGAGTTGTAAGCAATGAGGTCTCCCCTCAGCCTCCTTTCTCTCAGTTCCTTCAGCCACTCCTCACCAGCCCTGTTCTCCAGACCCTTCACTAGCTTTGTTGCTCTTCTCTGGACACACTCAAGCAAGTCAGTGTCCTTCTTGTATGCATGTTATGGCCTTTTGTATCAGCAGTGACATATAAAAGGTCCCAAACAATGTGTGAATTACGTACAATTCTACTGCTAATGCTCTCCTCCACCGCTGAATTCTTGCAGACCGAGATCCGTCCTTTCAGTTTCACAATTAACAATCCACTAATCTCAACCTGTAGATATATTTTTTTGTTTGTTTGTTTTAATAGAAAGGGTTAGAAATCTTTCATGCTAATTAAATAAGAAAAGTAGGTTATGGAATCTAGTGTAAGAGCACATGGAGGAAAAGGCATCCTGCACTGAGTGGTGTGGGTCCTTACAGCGCAGGCACTAGGCTTATAACGCAAAGCCTGACTGACAGCCTCTACACATCCTCAGCCGGTGATTGATAATGCAACTGAGAGCATTTAAAACGAACAAAAGTGCATATCCTCGCTTTTGGCTTCCTTTTGAAGTGCTTTTAGAGCAGCGCAGAGCTGAAAAGCCACTCCCTGCAGCTGCAGCAGGGACATGAAGAAAGCAGCTGCAAGGGTTGTTTTTGTATTTTGTACTTATGTGCTTTCCAAGCAGGAATGCTGGAAGGGAGCTGGTGTGGGATCACTCACCTACCGGGCGTGGACCAAGCCTTGCCCAGGCAAAAGTCCCATTGGTGGGCTTGAGGCAGCCTTTGCTTTCAAAGGGAAGTCTGGCTTTTGAGCACAAATAGAGAGCAGTAGCTTGCCAGCTGCGTGATGGGCTGTGAACCTGTTCGTGTGCACATTTGCTCCAGTCTTTGTGGTTGGAGTAAGATATTTCAGTCAGTCTAGGTCTGAGCAAACGCAGCTTACCCTGGATGGCTGTTTGCATTGAATTCCTGCTTCCCTAGGGCCTTGCTTGGTGTTAGCTGAGCGCAGTGGGTTCAGTTGTGGTCTCTGCTATCTATCCTAATCCAAGACCTGTTTGTCTTGCTCAGCTTCCCTTCAGAAAAGCCTTTCTCCAAAGTGCCAGCCCAGGCAAAGTTTCCTTTTGAGCCCAGATTTGGTTGTGGCTTGAAGGACTAAGAGTAAGAGTGACTGTTTCAGAACATGCATTTTCTCTGTCCTCCTGTTACCAACTAGAGGACAATTTCGATTATATCTGGCAGAAAAAGATCTCCAAGTTACATTATTCCAACATACCTTGCCAAACAGGGCAGCAAGGTAAAGGACAGAGACCCCTCTGGGCAAATGGCTGTAGTTTGAGCTCCTACTATATGAAATGCCAAAGTGTCCCGAGGAAAAAGCCTTTAATATTGCCCCAATCTGGAAGAACCTTTTAGAACCACAGAGTCCAAGCAGGCTTTGAATGACGCCAGAGAAGGAGATCCTACCATCTCTGGGCTTTTATCAGAACATGATTCTTTCTAAACATGAGGGAACCTGACTATAGGAAAAAAACCCCAAACCATAGAAAGACAAATTTCACACTTTCTGTTCCTGACAGATTATTATTTTTTCAATTTTGTTTTAATTGTTTTTTTTCTTTTTTAATTTGAGGAGTAAAAGTACCTGATGGTAGATGATAGCTATAGCAGCACTGCTCCAGGAGCGAATTCCACATGTGGATAGATGTGGACTTAAGGATTTCAAATTGTTCTGGACCTAGGCTTCTCAGAGTGGACCCATTTGTAAATAATAATTTTACTCGTGGCAGTAGGTTTCAAGTGAGGAAAAATTCTGAATGAATTCAGTGCTCCGTGTTGAGCTGCTCAGCTCCAGCTGCGATGAACACTAGATAGGAAGGTGGATCTCCTGTAGTAGACGCTATTAAAGCTGGTGAGCACTTTCCTTTATAGCACTCTGTTCAGCTTATGCTAAAACAGTTTTCTTTGCTGTTCTTCAGCTCACCCAATTAATTTTTACCTGAGCCATACCCAAACTATTGGAACTTCTGCTTTCACAACTGCTCAGAAACCCTCAGACTTCCTAATGAAATTTCCTTCTGCCTCTGTCTGGGCCAGGAACACCTCAAGAGCAGCCTGTCTTTGGTGTGTCTGTACTTCTGCTGCTTGCTAATTAGCACGTGAGTTCATTAAGTTAAGATAATGATTCTAAGTCTGAATATTGAGAAGGAAAATAGATCTTCTGAAGGGTGACTGAGGGAGCTGGAGTTGTTTAGCCTGGAGAAGAAGAGGCTGAGGGGAGACCTCGTTTTCTGCAACTTCTTAAAAGGAGGTTGGAGCCAGGTGGGAGTTGGTCTCTTCTCCTTACTAACGAGAGGAAATGGCCTCTCAAGTTGCACCAAGGGAGGTTTAGGATGGGTATTAGAAGAAAATTCTTCCCATAATAGCTTCTCAAACCCTGAAATGGGCTGCCCAGGGAGGTGGTTGAATCCCCATTCCTGCAGGGGTTTAAAAGAGGCAGAGATGTGATCCTAAGGGCCATGGTTGAGCATCAGCCTCGTTAGAGTTAGATAATGGTTGGATGATCTCGAAGGTCTTTTCCAACTGAAATGATTCTGTCAATCTGTGATTGACTTGAATTTGAAAAACTGAGAAATAATTTAAGGCTTTATTTCCCATTTCATATGCAAATACAGACAGGACTTTGTGCTAAACATATACCCAGTCTTCACCATTCTTGTTCTTAATCTGTGACAACCTTTTACCTGGAGAAACAGAAATTCTAACTAATGTATGGGAAATGTGGGTTGGGGGATATTAGACTAAGGGTTTAGAAAAGCCACAAATATTTGGTTTGTGATTACACAACAAATCTGCGAAAGTTTTGTAAGCAACCAGTGGCAAGTATCAAGTTCTACAGAAAAGAAAATAAAGCCCATTTCCTCCACAGCAAAATAAATAAAGGCAGTAATGAGAATGCTAACTGAAGTTCTGAAATGGATATGAAAGCATGTAATGACCCATATTGACCCACGTAATGAATCTCATAATGGGAAATAAAATAGTAACAGAAACCCTTTTGGAGGAGTTGGGCTTCTGCCTTTATTTTTTATGGCTTTGTCTAGATGGTCATTAGATATCATCTTTAATATTGATTGCTGAATATGAGCCAGGCAATGCCATTTTACCAGGTGTTTTTCCTCCTTGAACCCTGCAATTATGAACCAGTTCCTTTAAAATTCTATTTTGTTTGTTAGTTTTTGCCTTGCAGGTCCTTTCTTTTTAAGCCTGTACTGTTGTTGTTTAGCTTGCTGAGGTTTTTTTGGGGTGTGGGAGTGGGATCACTTTTGTTTCTGGCTTTGGATGTAGCCTCTTTCCCTTGTGTTGCTGGTCATCCATAACACCTAGGCAACGTGTCTGCCATGAGTTGGATGCCCTACCTTGGCACTGCTCGTCTGAGAAACTTTTGGCAGAGGTTGTGAAAGATCTTCTGTTTGTTGTGGAAAGTGTGTGAAGGCTGCAGAGAGATGCCAGCTGATTCCAGCTGATTCCACACCATAACTCCCTCCCACTGCAGACACCAAAGGGGAGAAAAGTGGGACGCTACAAAAGAAACAAACGTTTGAAATTGGGTTCATACTGTTAGGATTAATGATAGGAGGTAGAGGAAAACCGAAGCAGCATTCCTAAGCCAACACATTTGAATGATAAATTGCATTAGGGCGCTGAAAAGAACAACAGCTGCAGGCTGTGAAAAGCCAAATTTATCTAAATTTCTCCAGCTGATCAGTCAAAATCAGCACTGAGACTTCTACTTTGTAATGGCCTTTTCACAGGAAGCCAGAGTAAGCAGAGAAGAGGAACAAAAATCCTAAATATAGGCTTGCCCATATTTATTTTGCCAACTTTTTCTAGCTGGTACACCCTGATGTTACATAATTCCACACTGCTGCTAACAATGGGAATTGTCAGTGGAACTTGTTTGGGAATATACATCCTTTTCCCAGGAAGGTGCAGTAAGTGTCTGTGCTGGTTTGAGGCTAATTGGAACATTTTAATGGAGAAAATTATACTGTAGGCTGTGAAAAGGAAACAATGGTGATGTCTACTTCACTCATAGTCTTGCTGAGATGTTTAAGAATAAGAACTCAAAACATAGATAACACAGACACTGGGGCACAGCATCTATGGGCTGTTAGCAGCTTCTGGCTTTTCTCCTCTCTGCTGAGTAACCTCACTAACCACTTTCCTTCTAACCCCCTTGGCCAATCCTCCAGACTCACCTTGCGCGTAAGGCAAACCTTGGGGTAAGGTATAGGGGTGGGGAGAAGGTGGAAGGGTGGTTGGGAGCCCCTCCTGGGGTCTCTGATCTCTGCGAGGGCTGTTGTGTTTCTGTATTACCTTTAACATATACTTCTGTAAATATTCCTGCATATAATGTATATCTCTGCTTGTACATTGTGCAGAGGTGTAAATGGAGCTTCATTCCTTAACTTCCAGCTGGTTGAGCCTAGTCTGGGTGATGGGGGGGTGGAGAACTCCCAAACCATCACAGGGTCCTCTTTAAATAAGCTACTAGTGTTGGAGTTTGGAAGTTCAGTGCTTAGATGAACCCTTTGGGCATGTGTTTTGAAGGTAAGCTCTGCCAGAGCGCCAAGAGTTCTTATAGGGGAAGATAGGTTGTGATACGGACACGAATAAAGACACTTGCAAAGGACCGTCTGGACTTCGTTGTAGCAGCATTTATAGGTCTGCATCAGGATTAGGTAGAGGAGGGATTGTTATGTCCATATAACAGCAGCGGGACTGAGGTGGAGGGTGGTTATGTGACTTTTCTGGTGTGTTTTGGTCACCTGTAGCAATACAAGGATCTGAGCCCTTTACACTGCTGGGTCTTGTCCCAAATTGCCTTTTCTGTCCTTTCAAAACTATGTGGTGTCCCACCCTTCTGTGGTCCCTCTAACCTTGTATGACCTAATGCTACACTGGTCTTCTGTTGCTGATGCCTCCACTGGGATCTGCGATGGCTGTGAAGCGCTTTGCTGCGGTTTGCTGCATGTGCACTTGCTGCTGTTGCACAGAAACAGGGAGGAGGTGTTGTGGGACACAGCTCCTAAAGAAAGGGCCAAGTTCTAAAGATGAGGTCTGTCAGTTTGTGTTGATATACACAGAAATTTCTCATCTGATATTACATCCAAAAGCATCCTCCTGATGTTATTTCAATAACCTCAGAGCATATCTGGAATAAGCTGTTCATCCTTTTCACCCCCTAGACAGGGTCTGACCTGAGTGATGTCTTTAGCAGATGCAGCTTTCCAGAGGGCAGTGGCAGGTACCTGAGATTCTGTGATATTCCAACAGCAGAAGGACGTTTGTGCATTTTTGGTTTTCAGATTGATATCCTCTGTGAGCAGACATAGCCTGAGAGGATGAGGAGCTGCACATACACAAGGAGACAAAATCCCCTGTCACCTTTCAGACATGATCAATGTTTTTGTTTCAGCCTGGTGGGGCTTGTTATTTCTCCTGCCTTGTGCCAGGCTAGGGCATGGCGTGCTGAGGTGTGAGTGAGGCCTGGACACTAATATATGCAGTGACCTGGTCAAGATGTGCAAATTTTGCTGCTTGTGCAGTGGGTGGCTGTCAGGCATCCCTGCAAAACTACTATGTTAGACAGCACATCATCTCTTGACTTCAGCATGGACTATGTGATACCCACAGGGAGGAGAGACAAGAGTGGCTTCTGGTCTTCCAGAGGGAGAGAGAACAGAAATAGAAAAGGAAAAGAAAAGCTGGTGTTTCTCTTCTTCCCCTTACATGTCTCTGAGTGAGGAATGAGCCCAGAGTGAGTTCAAAGTGAAGGAAGAAAGTCCAAAGCAGAAATCATTCTGAGTACCCTGGAAGAGGACTTACTCCAAGCACTGAAAGGAATGGAAATGGGGGGTGGCTGAGAGTAAACTGGCAGCCGATGTGAGAGGGTTGAGTTTCTCTTCTGCAGCTCCCAAAGCCCCCTGCTATGCACTGAATGCCACCTGCTTGCTTGGGATTCCAGCCCTGTTCTGAGCTCCTGCATGAGATGGTGATGGAAAGCCAGCTGTGTGTCCAGCACTGGGAACAGAGCTGAAGATAATGCCAGCTCATTGTGGATGTTAGGATGTGGACAGATTTTGTAAGGGAACCTGCTCAGGCAGCTAATAGGGGAAAGTTTTGTTTGCCTGAGCAGGAGGGAATTATGGTGATGGGATTTGTGGTGACTGAGTGATGCTGGATTGTACCTGGAATGGCCTGCTGATAGCTATCTATGCTACTCAGTCCCACTGAGGGGTCAGGGCTGAGAAAATAAGGGAACCTGGATATCTGGGCCTGTGCTCAGCAGGTGTGTATGTGTGTTAACATCAACATATTTCATATTTCCTCCAATCCTTTTCATTATGATGTGACATAATCCCACCAATCTAACTAATTTTGTCCTGGATAAGCATGTATGTTTTTCATCTCTTCATGGTATTAGGATGTTTTGATTAAGGATCTATCTGTATACATTTATCAGTTTTTCTGGAATTGGCTTATAAAGTTAACCTGTCCAGAAACTTCCCAATTAAAAAAAAAAAATTATTTTGTTTTGCTTTGGATTGATTTGCCTTACTTTGGTTTGCTTTGTTGTGTTTTACTTTGTTTTGTTTTGCTTTGTTTTAATTTTGTTTGATTGCAAGCAGTCTTTGACTTCACTTGGGTGTTTTTCTACAAGATGCAGCAGTGAGTCACTCTTAAGAAGCAGTGTTCTTGTGATATATTCTCTATCTGTTCATTAGAAAATGTTGTTTTCTCCTGTGTTTCCATCCATTACCAACTACTTACCCAGCATCCAGAGCTGAGCCAATGACACAAAGGTGTTCTGACTTCCCAGTGGCAAAGGAAAGGAAACCACCCCAATCCTTGCCCCCTGTATATTCACTCCTTTAAAATCCTACAGCAATGGTTTCATTTCCTGACCAGCCCAGTAAAGCCAGAACTGAAGAGTGAGTGTGCTTTTTTTTTTTTCAGCCCATGTTGTGGTT